>MU558737.1:750781-765279 GCA_024362625.1 Silurus asotus | reverse complement strand
TATATATATATACACACACACACACACACACACACACACACACACATATATATACACACACATGCATACATATACACACACCGGGTTTAGAATTCATGAATTTTATTTATTTATTTAATAATTTTAGGCATAATATGCAGCAGAACTGCATGATGATAATGACTGTAGAGATACGACTGCAGCCTGACAAGTTAATTTTTTTTACAGTATGTTGAACAGGTAGCTGCATGCTCTAGCATGGTTGCTTGGTTTTCTCAGTGTTTCTACACACCTGCGTTGAGATGGAACTGCTTGTTACTGCTGTTCATACAGTTTCTATGATATCCATGTTTGCCTAAGATGCAAGCTTGATGATTTTAATAACCGTTTCATTGGTTCCTCTTTAAATCTGTATAGTCAGGGTTCGACGCATGTAAGCGGATTCCCAAGAAAATGCATGTAGCTAAGTTCATGTTGATTTGATTTTACTTGCTGAACTTGTGAGTTAAGGAAATCATTTGGTACCATCATCCAAATCCAATGATCTCATATTTACAAGCAGTTGTGGGTTAAGGGCCTTGCTTGAGGGTCCAACAGTGGCAGCTTGATGGTGGTGTGATTTGAACTCACAACCTTCTGATCAGAAGTCAAATACCTTAACCACTTCCTGAATATCTATGAACTCAAAGTTGAAAGGGTGTTAAACAGAGGTCGGAAAGTAATGACCTTTAGTAAAATGCGACACACCAAGCGTTTAGTAAAAACACACACACGTGCAGAAAAAGTTGCAGACGCGATCACCGGAGATCAGGACCTGGTGTTAATGGTTTAATTTTGGAGACCTGGAATCACAGAGGACCTGAGAAACTTGATAGCAAGCCAACTAGCACTGTAACAGACCCTCGTTGGCGCCAGAGCGTGTTGCGGAGGGTAGAGCGTGTGTGTGTGTAGACAAGCCCAGAATGGGATCCACACAGTATGAAAGCTTCTAATTAAATTTAGTTATTCACCAGAAGCTGTTAACACATTACTCACTTTGGATTTATTTTATTACTGTCCGCTTTGTACATCTGCGTAACTGCATGTGTGTGAGGAGTCTGCATTTTTCACGTGGCTCATTAACGCATTCAAAACAAGGCGCCGATGTTGGTGCACATACTTCACAACATATCCCATATCTCTTTCTGTGTTCTGGCACCGAGGTGGTGGTATGAACTTCCCCTAGATGTCCGAATAGTAGAGTCATTGGGTGTTTTCAAGCAATTGGTGAAGACCTTCCTCTTCCTGAAACTAGTGCTTTTCCTGGTTTGCTTTTTTTCTTTGTTTAAAAAAAAAAAAAATCCTTTGAGTTGTAGGCTGATGGTATCTTAAGTCTGTAATCTAGCGAAGCGTTGTTGATTAATTCATTGATAGAGACTCAAAGCAATTTTGTACGTCTCTCTGGATGAGGGCGTCTGCTAAATGTTTGTAAATGTAAATCAGTGAAAGGGTGGAGTTTGAGGTGACGTAACGGTCAGATTACACACCATGACACAGTAGCAACCCTAATACACGTCAGGATCGATAAATATTCATGACCACAGAGTGAAAACGCTCGAGTAGAACAGATCAGGTTACAAATAAACTGTTACCGTTAAAATGGAAGTGTCAGAGTGCCAAAACGTTACTGCGGAGAACGTAAAAGAATCTCAAAAGCAGCTTAGCGACCGAGAGGTGCAGAGGGTTTCTGCAGGGAGGCCGTACGTGTTCGAGACCATCCACTGATTTAGAGAAGGGATATCTGCACACACACAGACACCAGGTGTAAAAGAGCTGTAAAAAGGAGAAGACACAAACCCAAAAACGCACACCCGTGTTTGCTGATAAGCAGCTGTTTGGCTGGATGCAAATCCACTACATGAAAGCACAAAAGATTCATTGGGGTCTTTTTTTCCACAATCAATAGACAATACTGATATCCAAAAACGCCAAGAGACATCCATTTTCATTGCATGAACTTTCAACAGTCTTAAATTGTTATAATTCAACCGAGAAGCATCGAACCAACTGTACTACAGTGCTGAGTTACAGCACACAGGAAGTACAGGGTTTCAATATACAAGGGTTCAGTTTCAGGTCAGGAGATTGAAAACGCATGCATCAGACATCAGTTCATCTTAAGCTATGTTTACTTCTGACTTCATCCAAACCACTTGACTCAGCCTTCCCAAGTAAGATGTGCTTCTTGCTGATGTTATGCCAATTAAACATCATTATAATAATACTTGTTAGTCTTTTGGGATAAAGTGAATGCATCAGTGACGATGGGATTTTGATAGGCAGTTTTGATGGGATGCTGTAAAGACCAGACGAGATTGGATTAGAGCAGGGGTCTCCAATCTTTTCCAGAAAGGGCCGGTGTGGGTGCAGGTTTTCATTCCAACCAATCAACGGTCACACCTGATAGATCATTAGATTTGAACAGGTAGGATTTGGTGTGGACTTGCTTGGTTGGAATGAAAACCTGCACCCACACTGGCCCTTTCTGGGAAAGATTGGAGACCCCTGGATTAGAGGAACGTGGCCGTGTAGGCCAAGTTGTAAACGGCAATTTTTTCTTGGTAGAAACTGTGGGTGTCTGGGTTGGGATTGTTAAAAACTCAAAAAAGTGCATTAGTGTATTTTTGGGTAATATGGTCGCTTTCGATAAGTTGAAATATTTGCACCGATTTACTGCCCGTGGTTTTCTTCCAAAGTTCGGTTGAGTTATTATTGTAAAACTGCTAAATAGTGAAAACGGTAAAAAACTATAATGTCAAGCGCAACCAAACCCCATTACTGAATAACTGTTGGGAGAGTCGCAAACTCGACATGACTCAACTAGGAAAATTAATAACTCAGAGCTTTTTTTTTTTTATTTTTTATTTTTTTTATAAACCGCGAACCGGGCGCGATGTTTTATTTGGATCGGATGTGTCATCTCTCGAAAACGCTACTCCCTAAAACATTGTACATAACATTCCTAAAGTGATCCACTGCAGTATGCCGGTCCAGAACCTGTGTGTGTGCTAGTCGTTTTTTTTTTTTTAGCCGTACTGCAGCAGGGGGCCAAACTACGAGCTCTCAGACGGCACCATAAAAACCACTCTTAAGTGTCACTGTATGGAACGAAAGAGCAGTTAAAATGCTGACATTCTCGAATACAGACTTTTACTGTAAAGTGGTGCTTGTGAAGAGGCGGATACTAAACAGGCTAGGAGCATCGCGAGCCGACGCAGAGCCCTGTGCAAAACTGCTCTTTGAAAACTAATGACACTAATTATGTGAACTGCAAGGTCAAAGCCTAGCGTGAAGGCCGGCTAGATTCCAGCAGGGGGGTCAGCAGATCTGCCAAAGCACAGACACCCACAGCACCGTAATTAAATCAATACGCTGGTCGACTGACTGTTTAATCTGGAGGAACTATTTCAGCAGGAGATTGGTTAAATCTTTATAAATAACAGCTCATCATTTGGAAACGTGAACAATTTTCCGGCAGCTTTTCCTGCCTGGTTTTATTCTCGGTGTACGGGGAGGCGTTAAATGGCGTTTATTCCGAGCTACTCTACGTATTACTGGTGCGAGTGTGAAATTTATAGTAAAATACACTTAAAGCTTGAGCAAACCACAACCAGCCATATGTGGTTCTTTCGCAAACTGTTAAGCGTGCTGCTGTATAGGATGTCTTTAGATGTGCAAGTATTAGGACTAGGAGACCAAGACCTGTTCCAGCATGACACTGCCTTGTGCACAAAGCCAGCTCCATAAAACGAAGCTTTTACAAGAGTTGGAGTGGAAGATCATGATCTTACTTACACCTTTGTAAATAAATGAGCGCAAAATCTTTACAAATATACTCTGTAATCTATCGGAACATCAACAGCATGTAGGGACTTGATCTGGAACGAGGTGCTCAAAAAACACAGTCAGGTCTCCACAAACATTTAGTGAACCTCACATCAAATCAATACACTTGTAGCATAGAGAAGAGTCTCGAACGCTTCCTGGGAAGTCATGTTTTTACCTGGAAAGATAGTGGATCCTGTTAAGCAGTGGTTGAGAATCAGATTGAGCGTGGTGAAGTGCGGAGTGAGATAAGCGCTGAGAGATAGACGAGGGCTGGTCCATTTTTGGCTTTATAGCCAAGCATCAGTGTTTTAAATGTCAGCTCTTCTGCTGATTCACTTCCCCAGTCCTGAGTCCCGAAGGACAGTGGTTTCACAAAATGATGCGTGTCCATCATGCAGCCCTTTATCTCTATATGCAAGCTTAGTCTTGTTATCCTTCACTAGCTCTATCTAACTGTCCTTATTCGTATCTATTTTCTGCAGACTGGAATTAATGCACAATTACTTTATAGATAACAATGCTGCTTATCGTTATAAAACATTCTTGCCAGGAAGCAACACCCACAAACTGAAATCGTCAAGTGAATCAGCGTTTATTCACGCTATAATCACGTCTTTGCAAGACACTACATATCCTAAATAAAAGACGTTTTTCCCTTTTCTTGGTGATCACCTTGCAGTGCTCATTTTGGCCTGAGATGGTTGTGGACGGCGGATTCTCGCACGGACCCCGACGACATGATCGACAAACTGTGAATTCCAGCACAACAATGTGAAGTCCAACAATAAGTTTTGTTTTGTGCCTT
This sequence comes from Silurus asotus, assembly GCA_024362625.1. Classification (NCBI taxonomy): domain Eukaryota; kingdom Metazoa; phylum Chordata; class Actinopteri; order Siluriformes; family Siluridae; genus Silurus; species Silurus asotus. The sequence continues at coordinate 760,628 of MU558737.1, read as the reverse complement.
CTGCTGGCAGGAGTCACGACACGCTGATCACTTAAACATGGGGAAATATAAGCAGCAACTACAAAACATCTGCTGAAGTGTAATCTGCTGAGCGAAACCCCTGCAAGAATACGAGGGTGGATGGTGACACTTCTGAGTTTAGGACCTCTGTTTTGCAACGTGTCTGATTTGTTATTTTTTTATTTGCCTGTTCTTACAGTTCTAACAGCGCAGGAGACAAAAAAAGTGAGCTCGCGGCGCAGAATAAACGAGCGTGGAGGCATTTCAGGGTAACGGCAAAAGTGGGTCAGCCTTAAGAAATGAGGTTATAAAAAAGAGTTAAGGATTAAAATGACTTACATCACATTAATAATGACCTGTGATGCTCCATCAATCTGAAAGGCAATACGTTCTGAAAGTGTTAGAGATCTATGATGATCGCAGCATGACAACGCCCCTGTGCACAAAACCAGCTTTGTGAATATATGCTTTACATGGGCGGGAGTGGGAGATCTCCTGCTATAGAGCTCTGACCTCAACTGGTTTTAAACAGTTCTTCTCCAAAACACCTTAACAACCTGATTTAATTGATATGTTAGTTTCAGGAGTATTGCTAAAAGATATCAATAAAATTGTTGACTTCGAAGTTTATTATTCATCCTAATATTAGAAACAGCACTCGGTTTTCTTTCTTTCTTTAATTTTCTTCATTAATTCTCCTCATTCCCATCTAAAATGGAAATAATGAAGCATAAACCCATAATATAGTAATGCAGCTGTTAATCGATGTTGCATGGTCGCCTTCAAAAAATGCAAAATAAACCAAATTAATAAGTAAATAATATATACACCAACAACAACTAAACATTCTGCTAATTTGTTGTGAAAATGTGTAAAGTGCAGCTCTGATAGGAGCAAAGCACAGACTTTATAGAAACTCAAGGCAGCTCTACCTTGGAATATTTATGGCTTGATCTCATGCTACATTCCACTGGAATTCCACAGCCGTTCTCGGTGGGCTCCAGGCGAGAAACGAGGGAGGGTGAAAGCCAGGGAAGGAGGGCTGCAGGTCATACACTTGTTTTGTTGCCTCCCCGCAATCTTTAGGAATGTGAGCAGAAGTGAATTTGGGAATGTTTTTGCTGGAAACGGAGTAACTTTATCCGGGTGATCTGTCTCTGCAAACACGATGCTTTCCAGGACAAATACGCAGAAGATATAGCTAAATTGGGACTCGGTCAGACGTTGGGCAGGAACCTTTGGCACAGGGCAGAGCGTCCACAAGGCTGTTACATCTTGATGTTTATAATTGTAGGACGTTAGAATGGGAGGAAAAGCAGTTCATTCTGTGAAGCTGTAACATTGGAGAGGATTGAAAAGCACTGATGAGAGCGGTCACTAAGGCTGAAGATATCGATTATTCTATCAATTATTACATTGATTAATGGAAGAAGTTCTCTCTCTTCATTAAAGTGCAATACTAAATATACAAACATACTAAATATACAATAAATAAATACTATATATAGAAAAGAAAATAAGACAGGTCTCCTAAAATAAACAAATTATTTTACATGTGCATTTAATTGTCATTATACATCTAAATGTAAATACAAATATATAAAAATGTTAATTTAAAATCTACTTAAAAAAACTAAAAAGAAACCCCAAAAAATAAAACCAAGTTAAACGTTTTCATTATGTTTTAATTTGAAATAATCCCAAACTTGCTGTCGCTTTCTTTGGCCTGGATCTTCTCCTCGCTCTATTTATTTTTTTTTAGTGGGTGGTGCGTCAGTAATAGCAGTCCGTGTGGAAACACAATGCAACGTGTCTTTAAATCGACTAGATCGTTTTTTGTATTCGAATTACTCGACTTATTCGCTTAAATGAATTGGTACAATTGTGTGACAGTGTAGTTTTAATACCAGTATATTAAAGGGCGAAAATATTTTGAAAAGTGAAAAAATAAAGGAAGACAATATCGAAAATCATTTTATGTACGTTTACTATTTGTGAGCTTCACAATGGCTGTATGATGAATAAGCATTAATAATCAGTTTATGCACCTACTCACTAAGGAGGTTTTCTCCTTCTTTCTTCTGTTACAAAATTTACAATAGACACCTGCTGAATCTCTGAACACTCCTATGTTAAGTATAAGGTAGTTCAGCTGAGAGAAGGAAGAAACAGGATGCAGCATTGCATCTCTTGTGAGGAAGGAACGGCAATTTGTATTCCAGGCGAGAGGATGTATTTTGCCTGCCTTCCTTTCCAAAAGACTTTCACATTTGTGTGCAACCACGTGAAGCCACCTGGAAAGTGAGAAATGCTTTAACGGTTCTGCTGAGCCCTCAAGTACGATTACACAAAGCAGGAATCGACAAAAGAGTCTTGAAATTCTGAAGAGCACTTCACATCAAGTGGGCTAAACATCGTTTGAATAATAATAATAAAAAAATACAAATACTCCACTCTGTTCAAGATATTTCAGCGCCACTAGAAACAGTTCCTGACCTGTGACACAGACACTACATTCCTTCAGTCACATTCCCACAAGGGGACAGGAAGTTGATCTGCACATTTAACGTCCGCAGACATGTTTATGCAATGCAGCTGTTGTTCCCCACCCATAAATGCAAACCATCTGCTTTTAAATACCGAAAATCAGGTCCAAATACTGCTTATGAAATATACACATGCTTATAGGCTCAGAACCAAATGTTTTGCAATCAAGCATGTTACAACATTGACAGTTGGTTGGTTCTCAACCCTTCAGTAAATACCATTGGGTCACTCTGTGCTGGTCTCCTTGACATCTTGTGTATATGTCTAATATACTGATATTTATATTAGCGCTATTGGATAATAGCTAGTTCGACTGCAGCTCCAACAGTCGGCACAACCCGGAAAAACTATCGGTATGGATTTTTGCTGGTAGCCAATGTTTTCTTTTTTTTTCCTTCTTTTTTTATTATTATCATAATTTTTTTTTTTTACACATAACAGTCTCAAACCAATGTGAAAAACAAAAAAAATCAGAACAGAGGATCTGCAGACTGAAATGCCTTGTAATGGCCAGGCTGGTTTAAGCTGCAGATACCAAAGCAGAAGACCACATAGGATCCACCCCATGCCACTCCTCTTACCCAAAGTAGACAGCTGAAAATAAAACTGTTTCGAAAATGTCCAGCTGGGGTGAAGCTATGCTCATGAGAGCAATTGATTCTTGACAGGAGAAGAACCTCAAATGTCAATGTTTTATGAGTTCGGAGATGCCCGGGAAAATGGAAAAACTGTGTTCATTCATCACATAGAATTACAGCCAATATTTTACTACACGAGCAACAATTTACAACATATGGGCTGTGAATATGCGTACAGAACATGTTTTACTTTTAAACTATAAAGAATGTTTGATTGGTTCCAGATTGAAATTGTGCTTTTTTTCCCATACACATGGAAAAATATATGTACGAATAGGTGTTCTCATTCACACATAAGGGGCATTAAGTAATTTATGGGCCTCCAGAAGTCTGGCTTGGTTAGGACTCCTTCCAATTTCAGTTCTGACCCAATCTATTAGCTATCCCAAATATCTGTCACTAACCACACTCTGTCAGCCAGACGCTACTGATGACTCAGTTTTGTATACTTAAGTTTTATCATGCAATGTAAACCACTGCTAAATGTGGCTGGGGTGGTAGAAGTCACGTACAGCTTTGACGCATGCTGATGCTATGCGACATAGGGATTACGATAATAAACTGTATACAAATGTATATATAAAACCTTTTACAGTGATACAAGGTTTTGACTGTTAAAATTATTAAATGACAATCCATAAAGAATAAGCAGTCTCGCGTGTAATAATTAACAGCAGCTGGCGTCAGTGATTTGCCTCTAGAGGGCGCTTTTATAAATGACAGCGGATCAGCAGCTGAAAAAATCTAACGGTATGGATTTTTACTGAAAGCTGTTCTTTAGACCGATGAATCAATCGACCTCTAGTTATCAGTGGAAATTTCAGTTCGGTTCAGTCTTGGGAAACATTTCAAGACCTATACAAATTTACAGAGAGATAAATGAGGCATAATGTCTGAGGAAGAACTTCCATCGATGAAACCCATTTGACATGAATGGCACAAAGAGGAGTGATAAATCTGAGAGAATAAGAACATACTGTGCGAGATACTCATCTGTTCTTTGCTGTTGCCCCATGTTCATATGGCGCATTTCCTCCTGAGTCATGCTGACCTCTCAACTAGACATTTGGTAATCATATGCTTAAACGGTGGAGTGACTAATGCCTCTTTCCTTACAACTACAATCTCTTAACAAGCAGACACTCCGAATGTCGTTGTTGTACATGGAGTACAAACTAGCAGCACTGAAGCATAAATGTGTTCAATGACAGAAAAAGTACTTTGATCAGATATCTATATCTCGCTCTTATATATATATATATATAAAACAAAAATGTGCCCTATTAAAGAACTGGGGACTCCAACTGGCTTTAAGTCTGAAGCATTTCTCTCGCCTTTTGGAATAACAGTCCATGTTGCTTTGACCAAATATGGCTGGTTCCAAACAGTGGTAGAAGACAGCCTCCTGCACCTCGAAACAAACCTCGAATCCAAATCTCCTAAACGGGAGAGACTGTAGAGTCGCTACACGCGCCAGACATAAATCCAGCTCTGGTCATCGCTTTCTTGAGACTCGCCACAGATGTTCTACCTTACTAGGGCTCTGAAAATGAGAACGCTGGGACCAATTTGGTGCAACAGTCCTGAAAGTACAATCTATAGAAGAGCTTATTTGACGATTACAAAGATGTCTAATCAATGCCTGCCTAATTCAAAGTAGAATAAAAGAATATGCAAAGCGTTTTTTTTATTTATATAATACCGGCAGTTTTTCTCTTTACTTTTATAGCCTTTAAGGGGATATCCACAATGATTGTGCCACGTCCTGAGAGTTCTCTAACAACAGCATTTCAAAGCAGGAGAAACGATAGAGCTAAACAAACAAGTCTTCAAGGACGCCTAGGTGAACTTATATGGTATGTAATAAAGTACTAAAAGTGAACACTTTTGGCAAGAACAAGAAACGCTCACAGCGGCCCATTGGATCGTGGGTTCCTAAAGAAACGTACAATATATATTTTTTTGGTTTGCTATTACAGGAAGTAAGGACAGATAGGCAGTATAAACCTTAACCTTTGATCCACAAACTCCAGCTGACTTTAGTGTACGACGGTAATGGTACACTATGGATCACCTCCAACCAGGGCTCGTTAACATACAAAATCCATTATTTACAAAACACAATTCGAAAATTTCTTGAATGCAAATATTAAATAATAAAAAAAAAGGCAGATGTGTAAATGAAGCTTCATTTAAAAAAAAACAATGCTACACCAGAGCTACAGATTGCTGTGTTAGTACTAAAGGCATACACGTGACAGCTGTGAGCTTGTCCATGTACACACATGGAAGTTGACCTCAGCATCTGATCTGGCAGTGATCTGGAACGATAGGCAGCAGGTCACCTGGTGAAGGCCGTGCATAAAGAGCGTATTCTGCTCTGGAGCTAGAGTTCTCTGCTCTTGTCTCAGCAAGATTCTCCTCCAGAGCCCCTCTTGTGCGGACAAAGGGAGCCTTCATCCTGCACGAGCCCACCACAATACAACCTCAGTGTGGCATCAATGGCGACCTTGTTGCGTGCAGTGCCAAGAGAGGGGGAGCGCATGGCCGAAAAACCTCCTGCGGCTGCACAGTTCCAGTCGTATTAAACGCTGTGCCAAAATGTGTTCGTTTGTGATAATTCATGTGGGAAGGCAGCCGGAAATCAGGCTATCTCTCAGCACTGTACTGTACTATCGCAAAGTTTCTAGAGAACAATACCAGGGATGTGACAAAGCTGACATCCTGGAAGGCTTTTCCAAACAACTCTGTCGTGTGTCCTCTTGTTTATAAGAAAGGAACTTGCATTGTTTTTACTTGAAAAGCCAAAAAGAAACAATAGATGAAGCCTCTTTGGGTACACATGTGGCCGGCGGCACAAACGAATGAGTGGCTCATCGTTAATGATAGAAGCGTTTACCGAGTCGCAGGACATCGTCCCGTTCGATACTCTCCCAAATCCAATCTAAATCCCCTGCTGCTTTATTGATCGGGCTTCAGTATTGAAGAAGCACAGAGGGCTCATTATGTAAGGGGATGACCAATACAGAAAAACTAAACTTTGGACCAAAAACTATTGCATGTTCGATTAACGTACATTTTCCACAAAGGCCAAAATAGTTCATCATAAATATATTGACATCTTCCAAGTTCAGGTACTTGATTATTTAGACAATGGCTGTATGCTGAGTTATTTTTCAGATGACAGTAAAAAACTAAACTCTAAAATATATTTGAGTTTATTTTCTATATTTTTGTCCCTTCAGATGATACTAAAATGATTGCTGAAATTCGAGGGGTGTACTCACTTTTGTGAGACACTGTAGCTATTTCTGTAATAAGTTTAGCTAGTAATGAGTATCACTATAAAATAAGGACAACACACTGCACATAAATAATAAACTACAGTTTCCTCATGCAGCACATCATGTTTGTGCTCTTGCTATAAAGTCTGCAAGCTGTTGGCCGTGGTTTTGGCATCAAGCTGCAATAACCTCTATTTACACAGTACAGTATTTCGACACCTGACTGTTCCAGCCAGATGTGGTTCTTCACCAAACTGTATAAGATGCATTTGGATGCAGTAGCATGATATTTTTCCCTTCAGTTGAAGCAGGAGATCCAAAACCTGTTCCAGCATGACAATGTCTCTGTGCACAAACCAGCTGCATGATGATATGCTTTACATTTGTTGAAGTGAAAGTTCTTGAATGCCCTGCTGTAGAGCTCAAACCCTACAGAGCACCTTTGCGATGAAGGTGAACGCCCCCTCGTATTTGACTTTACTAACACCTTTGTGGAATGGGAATCTCACACAAATCTCCAGAAGCACACGCCAAAATCGAGTGGAACGTCTTCTCAGTGGAGTGGAGGTTATTATCACAGCAAATGTGGAATGGGATGCTCAAAAAGAAGTGTAAACAAACTGACAGAATGATAAACAGCTTCTCAGAGGCAGTCGGGTGGGCAGATTCATATGCGAGTGGACACCCAATGCAGATGTTCACCACACCTGCTCCCATTAGGGATGAAATCGAACGGAATGCTCTTGCAGCCATATACCGGAGTGGAAGAGGGAAAAAAACGCCTTGGGCTGAACCTTTTAAAGTCACTGACAATCCATCGAGATGGTGTGATGACTCCAGAGCGGAGCTGAATGTGGGTCATAAAGTGCACAATGGGTGCAACTCTTCAGTGACCTCATGCCTTCGACTAGTCACACACTTAAATAATGGCTCGGCCAAAAGAAAATCTTTAAGGACAAAGATATATAAAGTACTGAGCTTTAGCACTAAACTGCATTAAGTTATTATTCAATAAAAGACTGTCGTTGCATAAATGTTCTTAGTCTCCTTTAACGGCAGGACTGGCAGCAGATGAACTAATTTCTAGAAGTATTTGAACATGTAGGCTGTATAATCTGGATACATTCTTCACCCTTAATTCTTAGAGCCAAAGAATGCATTACTACCATCAGGATTTGGATCCGATGTCGGATTTAGACCGCAGCATTATTTCTCCAAGCATTTGGACCAAAACCATGCAGAGATAACGGTCCATATTCTGCTCGGGTATTTGGCGTGTGCGTAATGCAAATATTTTGAAGCCGTTTGCATGGAGGGTAAAAGTTTGCATACCAAACGGTTTGACTGACCGAACATCTGACGTGTCAACGCCAAAGCGCAAAGGCAGATCGTGCAATCTGGAGAAGTTTGAGTGACGAAATCATGATGAAGCTTTAATTTTACAAGCTTTGAATATCAACTAAATCTGTTGGTATGAAAATTAAGAGTTCCAAAAGCTGTGAAGAACATTAGAGAACATTCAGACAAGGAGAAAACAAAAATACAGACTGTGACTGACCATACTTCACACTTCACCCCTCACTTCCTGTTAGTCTAAGTTTTCTTTTAAATGCATGCAAACCAGGTCTGTCAAATGCATTCTTATACAGTAATGTGTGTGCATTATGTAGTCAAGAAAACTATAAGCACCCTGGGTTGTGTATTATATACTTAAAATCAGGTATTTGCACCCTCAGGGTACATTTTTCCCCTCTGGCTCAACCTGTTTGACAACCAACACAGCGCACGAGCGCGCGCGCGCGCACACACACACACCTATCTCAGATCTTTGCAATACCTCAGGCTAGTCATAACAAATGCAATGGTGCAGAGAGATGAATAAGGTCTGAGTTACACGTGGATTTGTGCAAGAACGAGTGAGCGCCTACAAAAAAAAAAACTCTGCACCATTCACTCGCGTGTACGCGCATATGCGTGTGCACGCGTTAAAGGACGCCTACGTCCACTTCACTTCACTAGTTCAGACCCTTAGAACGAAATAAAAGAGCGTGGGCCACAAAGGAAACTTCACCGACAAGAGCATTTTGTCAACTATTTGTTTTTTTTTTACACATTTCAACACGACAGGAAGCAAAGAGCTGTGTTTTAAGATACACGAAAACTAGTGTACTGTGTACATGGGCGCGCACCCGCGCACGCAATGACACGCACCCGCGCACGCACGCTCACGCGTTCGCGCGCGCACGCTCGCACACCAGGTAAAGGTTCGAGGGAAAAAAAAAAAGGCAGCTAGAAACGTTAGCATTTCCGCCCACGGTTCACATCACTCACGTCGCTTGTATATCGTCCAGACTGACCAAAAATCACTGAAATCTTTCTCCATGACGCCGTTTAACTTTTGTGTGACGGCAGAAAAACGGCCGATGAGGAACTTCCCACCCCAGACAAACTTTCCCAAGCAGAGCTCCAACCTAAAATGAACAATCATACAACCACGAGCTCTTACCGTTTTCTTCACTTGTCCACCTCCGGACAATAATTTAGTAGAAACAATCCCGGTTTTTCCCCCCAAAACGCTCTCCTGAGACCGCTGCTGCTGCTTGTGGACTCACTGCTGCTCTGCTCCGCTCCGAAGCGCCGTCAGAGCTCCACCCTACAGCCGCGTCCCAAACCGCACACTCCCTTACTACGTAGTACGGACAGAGCAACGGCAGCGCATGCGTACTATGCATACTATATAGTAAACTAGTATGCAATTTGGAACGCGGCTCAAAGAAGCGGTTCTCTAACCTGAGCGTTTAAAAATCCACAGCCTGCCTGTAGATCCATACAAATAAATTAATTCATTGGCATTGCAAGCTGCTTAAAAAAATATTTATACATTGTTTGTTTTGGAATATATTTCTGAAAAAAACTTTTTTGCATAGGGTAAATCACTGACTGGTCCTCTACTATGGCGCCATCTAGTGGTTAGTTTTATTAAAGCGCTTTAACAGCTTTATTTTGGCGTCATCTAGTGGTTGGATCGTATACTGTGCTATTATAGCGCTATGATGGCACCATCTAGTGGCTGCAATTGTATTTGCAAAATCATGTACTCACTCCAAATTTGAACAAACTATCTTTGACTGGACATGATGCTGAGAATCTTCTCTCATGTGTACTTTCACTAGTTATCTCCCTCCCAGTAGATGAGGAATCTATCCAATTCTACACATTCATGCACACCTAGCCTAGTATGATTTAAGGTGGTGGATAGATACTGAAGAACCCAGAGGGAACCCAGGTTGACAGGTTGAGAATGTGCAAAGTTGAGGATAATAACGTACAAATGTGTGTGTGTGTGTGTGTGTGTGTGTGTGTGTGTGTGTGTGTGTG
>MU558737.1:622546-750728 GCA_024362625.1 Silurus asotus | reverse complement strand
TATATATATATATATACAAATTATATAGTACTATTGTCTGTCGCCATCTAGTGGTAAAATAAATTAATTACCGTTGTAAATGTTTATTTCTTCTTCTTCTTCTTTTCTTACCATTAGAGGGCGCCACAGCGGATCATCCGTCTCCAAGTTTTTTTTTTTTTTTGCACAAAAAGCAAAAACAGTTTTTTTTAATATAAATTAATGACACCAGCAGGGATAAATCAAGAGATATATATTTTCATTTAATCTCATTGTATACATACATAATTACATTTCTTTTTGTACAGCGTTTCTGCAAAAGTTATGCCAGATCAGTTTTTTAATTTTTATTTATTTACAAATATAAACAATTTTACGGCTAGTACTGTACATTACTTACCAAAAATTGGTGTAAGTAACTTTTTACAGACAAAAAAACGTCTTTGTAAACATTAGCCATTTGAGGTTAAAACGATTTGTTTTTTATATATATATATACACACACACACACACACACACACACACACACACACACACACACACACACACACACACACACACACACAGTCAGAAGAATCTTGGGATTAGTGTGGTGTCTTTACGCATTTTATACCATTTATGTGTGTGTGTGTGTGTGTGTGTGTGTGTGTGTGTCTATATATATATATATAAAATGTTACTTAGGAAAATGCATATGGTGCAGTTTTAATTCTTTCTAATATTCACTAAATGTCTGTACCTTGAATCATTTTTTAAAGGAGCAATGAGGATAAATATTTTTTTTAAGTACAATTTTCAGGCTACATATTTAAAGTACAAATGATAAGAGAAAAGGTACATTTTAGTACCACCTTTTAATTGAGCATGTGTATCTATTATATATTTTATCTGTTATATTGTCTTTCTTTAAAACTTTGAGTGACGCACAAAAAAAATCTGCTCAATGATAAGCAAGCGATTCTCCCCAGTATAAATCTCGGGCTTTTTCTCCTTTATATGATGCCACTATGAAGCTTCCAGAGAGTAATATCTGGATAAAATCACACTGTTCTGTAGATATCTTGAAATCCATCGCATTCGTGAATATGACGCTGATTTAAGGGACACTAAATGATACAATAGAGCAGTAGGGTGCACAAAAAAACCTTACAGTAGAACAGAAATCTCCAGGACTCCAGGTCTTTGGAACGAGAACTCATTTGTCTGCATCCAAAACGAGGATGAAAACAAGTTCTGCTTTAACATCTATTTCCTACGGTGTTTTTAAAGCCAATTATATTTGGCACAACCAGACGGGTTTAAAATTAGCAGAATAAAGACTACACACAAATATATATTTAAAAACAAAACGTAGGTGCGTTTCAAGTTTTCAGAGCCTGATTTAGAGATGGTGAATATATCTGACTTCTCAGTCCTTCCCTGCTTAAATGGTCCCAGTTGCTTTGAAACATAGAGCAGTTATTATTCCTAATAATTAAGCTGTTTTTACTTTCAGTTGCACTTCAGTTGGCAAACGAATACAACAACGATGAACTTTTTGCAGCAACCGACTGTTCATTTATCTTAGATATTATAAGAACAAGTAGTGTTTGTATTGTGTTAGTTGTTGGTCACATGACCATCCTGCGGCAAAACAGCGCGTGATTAATTTAGATACCTGCCACCCAAAAATCTTTCCCATGTTGACTCAATAAAGATGGCTTTCAAATAGTTCAGTAAGATACGAAGGGTGAGTCACATTTTCCATATACACTGGCGTTGGGTTAGTGTGCTTTTCCATGCACATTCAGCTATCCAGAGAGAAAGGAAGTAGTCTCTCATGCCAGTAGCAGCCATTCAATAAGGGAGATGTCTAGACTGCAGCTGCAAAGAAAACCGGGGAGAATTTTTTAATCGGCTCTGCTGTGGACTCTTAATGACGAGTAAAAAGTATTAAAAGCACGAAACGATCGGTAAGGTGTCCTAAGTGTGGCAGCAGCAATGAGGAAAAAAAAAAACGCATGCGGAAAAATAAAAGTTCTTGGTCCCTTTTAATCCCACTTTTAATCTGCCGGGGCCTGAGGTTCTCACGATCTTCCCCTCAAACGTTTAGTTTTTTTCTAATTCGACACAAACCTAAGAACTGAAAAAGGAACCTGATGTGAAATCAGACAGAGGGTGAGTTTTTTTTTGCCCTTTCCGTCCGTGCATAGATCATATGGGCTCTGAGCAGCAGTCGTGTACAGTTTGCCATATTGTGCTCATCACTCTGAGAAAAAAAACATGCTGATATTCAACTTTCAGTCGGTACAACCCACGTTTTCCTGATCTCTTATTCAACCGGTGTCTACAATTAGATTTGTGACAATAAACATTTCTAACCAGGAACAATTAAAAAAAAATCTAGTCTCGTTTATAAATGTCTCGAGACCAATACAGAAAGCTTGACCGCTTTTCTTTTCTTTTTTTTCCGTCCAGATCACGTGTCCTTATTGTCACCCGAGGCGAAGTTAACGTCAATGCTCTCCATTGGTAATGGAGACTGTTTCAGGGGCAGCAGTGGTGGCTGGGATGCGTGGCATCTTCTTCACAGGGCTGGGGATGTGCTGTTGGACAAGAAAAATGCAAATGAGATTAGATTAATAAAACTGAAACAGCAGATACTCTGTGGGAAAGAAAAAATAAATAATATACACTGATCAGGCATAACATTATGACCACCCCCATAATATTGTGTCCCCCTTTTGCTGCCAAAACAGTCGTGAAATGTCGAGCAACAACACCATTAACTTCTTCAGCACTTTGAGCTACAGGAGCTCGTCTGTTAGATCGGACCTGACGGACCAGCCATCGCTGCATCACGTGCATTAATGATCCTCGTCCTCCCACGACCCTGTCGCTGGTTCACCACTGTTTTTTTTCCTTGGAGCACTTTTGATAGATACTGACCACTAGAAACATTCCACAAGAGCCAGTCGTCTAGACGTCACAATTTCTCAAACTCGCTCAAATTATTATGTGCCCATTTTTCCTGCTTCCAACACGTCGAGACAAAATGTTCAATTTCTACCTAATAATATATCCACCCACTAACACGAGCCATGATAAAGAGATAATCAGCGTTATTCAATCACCGGTCATAATGTCATGCCTGATTGGTGTATAAGAAGTGTACAAGGGATTAGGATTAAGATCGGGTTTCATTGGTGCAGAGCAAATATTAAAGTTGCTTTTTGGATCTTATTTTTATTTGCCTTGATATTTGTAGTAAATAGTTCCTGCATACTTCAAAAAAACAGTTTGCATAATAGGTATATATCGTTCATTTTAATTTTTTTGGGGTAGGGGGTGGAGCTCTCCACTGTTTTGTTTACAAGGACTGAACTGCTTGTCCATGTTTTTTGACAATTGCAATTCATCTCATGGCCAGCAGGGGGCATTAGAGTTAAATTTTCTGCCTTACCTCGGAAGAGGTCACAGAATTTCTAAGTCCTGCGTCTAGAGGTCCGGGTTCATCCAGGGAACGTCTGGCGTAATACCTTCGGTGTTTCTCGTCCACGCGGGTTAGATACCATGTTCCGGGGAACAGCTCGTCCACTGAACCCTGAGGGATGTAGTTTGCTATGGGAGTAAACAGATCAAGGTTAAAATCCCATTATATATTTTTAAGTTAAGAAATATGGAACTGGAAATGAAGTGCGAGTGTTAGATAAACTTGAGCAGTTTACCTAAGTGATGGGTCTCCTGTCTCAGCTTCATGTTTTCTGCAAAGACAGCAGGTGGAACCTTTTTCCTAGAGTCCAGTCGAGCCGGTATATCTGACAGACTGGAAACCAGTTTATCTAGAGTAGAGCCTGGGGGGAAAAACAGACACATTTACATGACTGGAGACTTCAATGTTGTGTGTGCTAAAGAAACGCGTGTGTATACTCACCAGGTGTAGCATCTTGTGTCACTCTGATTGAGTAGAGCGTGGCAGCGAAGCCTGATCCATAAGAGAACAAGCCAACTCTCTGACCTGCCAGCTCCTGAGGTGTAAATCTGCCAGAATAAGCAAAAAAAAAAAAAAACAGTCTTAAATCTTCATACATGTAATAAAACATAATAGGGATACAGCATGTCCACCAAAAATGAATTTGTAGTATAAAACATCTCTAGTAGGACTTTCTTTCATGTCTGTCTAAAACTAAGACCTTCATCTTTAGTCCAATTTTGTATTGACCATAAACATGAGAGGATAAAACAATTCTGTATAAAGAATTATAAAGAAAACAAAAAAACGTGTAACCAGGTTAACATACTGTGCTAGAATGGAAGCCAGACAGCCGTACACAGACGGTGTGTACATGTTGCCATTCTGGTTGGATATAAGGAGGGAAGCCTTGGTTTTCTGCTCAAACATCTCCGCGCTTGCTTTCATGAAGGCTTTTTCTACGTCACGGTCAAAATATGTGTCCTCGGGCTTCACATCCCTACAAAAAAAAACAAACAAAACTAAAACGGCAATTCATCAGTTTACAATTGGAGTACATTTCTGTAGTTCTGTACAGGTAATTATTACACCAAACCCTAGATAGTGAGCATATGAGAGAAACTGGTGAAAGAAGAAGGTTGGCAGATTTGTACCACGATCTTAGTGAAGGATAAGATGCTTTATACTTGTCACATGAACTTTACAGCACAGAGATGTGAAGAAGCTAGGGTCAGCAGTTAAACAGCACCCTTGAAGCATAGGGGGGTTAAGAGCCTTGTTTAAGGGCCCAAGGGTGGCATCTTGGCAATACCGTGGGCTTTAACCCCCGATCCTCCGATCAGTAACACAGAGCCTCAACCAAGTACCACTTCCCCTTGTGTAGTATGTATATATAAAAAAAATCTAACAAAATATAAAAAACATTTCAACATTAATATCCTATGTGTGAATGTGTGTGTCCTATAATTACATTTATTTGTATATAAGTAGCTCTGATTCTACATGCTGATGACTTTGTTTCGCACCGTATGCTTTTTTTTTATGATTGCTCAAAATAAAAACAAGATCCTTTTGTGCACTTCAGTCTGAATCTCACCCAAAAAAAATATATAACAGCAAGTTGAGCAGAATTTCAGAGACGACATGCTGCCATTCCTTTTTACTGCTTAAAAGCAACAACATCTCTGTCTCTTTGCGGTTCTCCTCATTTCTGAATACTGACCTGAAGGCCTCCAGGCCACTGAATGGCCCAGTTTCCATGTTAGGGTTGGGATGGGAAAGGAAGTCATTCAGCAGGAGTCGAGCCAGAGACTTCTGAACCAGTTTACAATAGGGAGAGTGGAAGACCATGTAGCCGAAGTCATTCAGGCTGAAACTTCTTTCAAGACCCTCTGAAACGAACAAACAACAGTCATTTCTGTATAAAATAGATGTATATAATTGCTTAGAATGTGTAGGAACAGCCGACCCTCTACTTCTACTTCAAATCTATGACTTTACACATTCGAAATATCAGTAAGTGAAATGTAGTGATGGTGGAGTGTGTGGTAAAACAGTGCGTACACAAGGAAGGATTGAGCGTGCTGATAAGACTACACACCTCTTTGCCATTGGGTTTGGATTTTATTGCGGTAGACGGAGTAGCATTTGTCCAATGCACTGAGGTAGCACTGGATTGAGAGCTTGCCATCCACTACAGGATACTCGGACACCATATCGGGTTTATAAAAATCATACGCATGCTGCATGTGGGTCCCTCGAAGACCTGGGGAGGGGAAGAGACATCATTATGAACTGGAGGTTTGTACTCGCCTGGTTAAGATCATGCAAACTGTGTATGTAAACCATCAAACCTGGCAGGACATTTTTTTATTCTATTCCATGACAGTGATACAGACACCTGAATTACACTCTAATGAGCAGGAGTTCTGCGTAATCCTGCAGAAGTTTTGATGTATTGTCCTATTGTCAGCGTGATATTCAACTTTTAGTCTCAAGACGCTTATTGGACGCTTCTCAGAAATGATGTGCGGATGTGAAACTCCTCACAGACCATGCATTGTGAGCAGGAATGTCTTTGCCAGAGCCTAGAAGATATTCTAGCGTATATAGATATTGTTATCTATGTGCTGACCTTGTGTAAGAAGCCTTTTAATAAAGGTCCTTTGTTTTTGGAGAAAAAGAGAGCGAGATGAAGAAAGAATGGGAGAGAGCTGAGAACTGAAGATTAAATATACAAAACTTGGGTATGTACACTTCGATAAGGCTATTCCTCTTCCCCCAGAGTATGTGCGCAGTGAATTACACTACGGCAGAGGTTTTGAGCAATCCCACTTAGAGGTCCACCGATTAATCAGTTTTGCTGATTAATTGGCCCTGATAATAGTGATAGTATTTATGGGTTGCGTTATACAGTATTAGAGCGACCTCTAGTGGTGAATCACTAACACCAAATGTTGTTCATTTAAATTAAAAAAAAAAAAATTTTAAATAAAGTATTTTACATTGAGTGGTTTTTTTTTTTTTTTTGGTTTTTTTTTTTTTTTTTTTTTATCCAGTGTCTATTTAAAAACTCTCGGTTGATCAATCGGTTATCGGCAAGTACTATCCTAGCTATCGGTATTGATCAAATCCACTATCGTTCTAATCCCACTCACTTTCAGTGAGATTTCTAACAATCTCGATCTGATTTCCCAAATATGAACTCAACTACAGCAACCATGACCAGAGTAAAGCACTTACTGCAAGAATGTGGTAAAAGCATTGGTTGCGTAAGCAAAAAGCAGGAAATTGTCCCCCCCCTTAAAAGTAAAATATCGCATTCTTTTTTTATCAGATAGACGCAAGAATAATTCAATACACTCCTTTAGTGTCTTTTTATAAACATGGTTCAATTTCTGTAATCAGTGTTAAAAACAGTAAATCTCAGAAAAACGCCGACTCTGACGTTTGCTATCTATCAAAACAAGATCAGTGATGTGTACCAAAGGGTATGGCAGCTGTGATTATTTACACAAGGTCACAAACCTCTATCAAATGCCAGAGGTGCGTTCGGTCCTACCAGCATAGCCACTGCTCCAGCGCCCCCTGTAGGCCTGGCGCTTCCTGTGGCGTACACCGCGATATCTCCAGCCACAACCAGAGCGTAGCGACCTGCAGCAAGAAGTTTTAAAAAATGAGCTTCCATTTCCCCACTACTATAAGCATTTAAGTGCAATGATTCAGGATGATGCACGTAATCCTTGTAAAATCTAAAACCAGGCATAATTTAAATTCTTTATACTAAATCGATTTCATCAAAGCTCTCAGCAGGGCATCAATGATCAAATCCAGACTGTGAGAATAAAAAAAGCTTACCGTCCCAAGAGCTGGACTCCACCCAGTTCACAGCATTAAAAAGAGCAGCGGTGCCCCCGTAGCACGCATTCGTAGTGTCGATCCCTTCCACGTCTGTGTTTCCCGATTCTTCAAACAACTGCATTAAAACCGTCTTCACCGACTTCGACTTGTCGATGATGGTCTCTGTGCCCACCTCGAGTCTTCCCACGCTGTCGTACGTTAAGCAGTTTCTCTCCATAAGTCGCTGCACCACGGTCAGACACAGTGAGTTAATGTCCTCCCGGTCCGAGCAGAAGCCCATTCGTGCTTGCCCGAGCCCAATGGTGTACTTCCCCGCTCCTACACCATCAAACTCCTCCAGTTCAGCCTGGTCAACGTACAGGGAGGGAATGTACACCTCCATAGCGATGATGCCGACATCTTTAGGCCAAGTGGCCGAATAGCTCGCGGGGAGAGAACCAGGCATTATAATTGGGCTGGAAAAGAAATAAAAGAATCCCTGATCAACACAGAAATACCGAGACAAAACGTCCTGACATTCTTTCACCAGAACAGAAAACGCACGTATACACACACACACACACACACACTCTTGCAATACCACTGCAGGTTTAATGTGTTAAAGGTCAAAAAGCTGCAATCCCATGACCTTTTACCTCGTTATCCGTCACAACAAGCTGTAAGTGATGGGAAGATCAGATCATTTTAGGGACTTGGTTCTTTGAATCTTGTTCATTAAAATGAACGAATCAATTGTTTTGAGTCATTTAGTTTATTTTGTTTATTTGATCAGAAATGAAATGAAACACAGCATTTTTAATAAAAGGACTATAATTCCAATAATGAAAATACAATTTATTGCAATAATGTTAAAATTCGAAACAAAAAAAATAAAAAATTTCCAGTAGAAAATTAACGAATCACTCTTTGAGTCGACTCGTTCTTCTGTCACATTAAAAACTTGTTCATGAACGACCATCACTAGAAGCTGTCCAAAACAGTCAGCTCGGCTCACACAGATCACATAAGAATACATAAGAATCACAAATATATAAGGCATTGTTTGATATCTAGCACAGAAATCTAAAGAAGAAAAATAAAGAAGTGGTTAGCTAAACTTTAGACTCGGACATACTAAAGACAACTTTCCATATGCTAAAATAGTAAAAAATAAAAACATGACATTGTATCAGAGATTCCGAATGCATGAATTTATCCTATACCCTCTGTTCTGTTTTGAATTCCTGCCTTGCAAAGCAAAATTTCTTAATTTTGAAGAACGGGATTCAAAGAACCAAGTCACTAAAACGATCAGATCTTCCCATCACTATTTTTCGCTCTCATTCTGGTAAATTGTGCTGTTTAATGCAACAATTTGGTTCTGAAGGATCGATTCTGTATGTGTCTTTATGCGTTGTGTACTGTATGGCTGAAATGACAAAATAAACTCTTACAGTCATTCTCATTACAACAAGCTGTCTTTAAAACACTCCAGAACTAACAAATAGAAATTGTATCAAAAAATAATATACTGCTAGTTTGTCTTGACAGCAGAATAAAGCTGTAAAACCCTGACCCATCCCATCTTTTCCATTCTTTTGGTTATTCTCATTACTTACTGTCCAACAAGCAGAAACACTCCAGAACAAACTCATATATATTGTAATTCAAAAAATAGCCTACAGAAAGTGTGTCTCAGCAGCAGATCAAATCTATAAACCCCTGACTTGTGTCCCAGTGACCAGCAGGCAGAGTCAATGGTTCTGATCTGACCTCAGCAATACAAGAACATCTCCTCCTATAAGTGGCTTAACCAGATAAACCCCCAAACCAGAATACACACAGCCAACAGGACGTTTATACACCTAAAGAAATATTCCAAGAATCATCACAATTCGTTTATGAGCAATGAAACCACACAGGTGTCGACAGGAACCAGGGATAATCAGCCCAAAACAACGGTCATGGCAATGTGTGACGACAGCTAGCGAGACGGAGCTAAACTAACCGGAAATATAGCAATAAACCCGGGGATTCACACACTTTAAAAACAAAACAGCTAGTTTTCAGAGTCAATTCCAGATGTAGGTGTATCTCCTTACCTTTTAAACATACAGCACAGCTGTCAATGTCAGAAATACACGAGTTCCGGCCCCCTTTCCCGGAGATCATAAGGTCAGTTCACTCATGTGATCGTTGAAGCCGGACGACAATAGCGGTCGGACCGAACGACTTCCGGTTTAACAGCTAGAGACGCGCTGACAGCTTTGCTATAGTAACGGTTTCCTTTAATACACCCCTGATTATTGATTAATAATTAATTCCACTTGTTCATCATGTTTTTTTTATATAATACAATATAATTTTTTTTCTAAGTTTATCCCTTTGGTTCCGTTTTAAAAAGTTCGCAACTACCGTGTATAATTGAACAATTCATACCTAGAACAAGCCAAAGTCAATAATGATAGGAAAGAATTCAGTGATATTATCAGCTGTTTTTTTTTAAATAATAAAAAATAAAATTGCACTTTGATGAAACCGTATTCTTGATAAACATTTCATCCTTGTCAGTGATTCAGTCAATCCACAATAATGTACAAACTTTAAATCTGACTAAAGAAGATCTTGTATTAAAATGTCCTGATTATTTATTATTTAACTTTTGGAATGACTAAAAAACAGTGACAAAAAAGTAAGTGTCCACTTTACCTATATTAACCCTTATAATAAACAAGTTGGATATGGTTTATAATAATAACTGATATGATTGTCAAAATGACAGATGAATCTGTGGGATGGAAGAAATTATGTGGGGGGGGGGGGGTTTGTTTTTTTAATTAAGAAAGGAATATTTATAGTATAATATAACTGACAGGGAATTATAAAATGTATTAATATAAATATCATTATACAATAAACAATAAGCATTTTTTTTTTAAAATAAAGCATGCTTTTTTGACTCTGTTTTAATGGTAAAGAAATATGAAAAGTTTGAAACCGAATACTATGAATAATATATATATTTATTTATTTATTTGTGGTATATTTATTTATTTATCATTTTCAGTTAATTGATAATTTTTTTTTTATAAAAACTTTTATATACAAACGGGTTTAAATAATATTAAATATTAAATTATATTATTAAAACTCACCTATTCGGGTACTGAGTTCTTTAGGTGTTCAGGTGTTCTTCAGACTCTTAATGCTGGATGCTGATTTGGTCTTATTTATATTTATATATTACCTGAGTGGGTCCTGTACACTTGTGAACAGGCGACCAATCAAAACAGAGAACCGACTTTCTGACGGTGTAAACCCCGCCCCCTACCACCGCCCGGCACCAATCAGCGCGCGCGCACTCGGGCCGCGCCGTGATGTGGTTCAATGGTGTGAGGAGAATGACGGCGTATGGGGAGAGCGCGCGGGCCAGTCAGCGCGCGCCGGGCCCTCCCGCCTCACGCGCACGCCCAATCCGAGGCCCCGGTGCGAGTTCACAACATGCCGTGGTTGGATTATTCAAATCCGCCTTTACCTCAGAAGTATTAGGAAGTTAGTGTTTCATCAGGAACCCTTTCTACTGTATATATACTCAGTACTGTACAATAGATTTGGGCAGGTGTGAAAAAGAGGGAATGCTTTTAAAAATAATGATAAGTTTTTATCACGTATTTTTTTTATTTTTATTAATTAACAAAATGCTAAATAAATGAACAGAATCCAAATCAGATCAATATTTGGTGTGAACACATCTTCTGAAGGAACTCCAGCATGTAGGTTGTTCCAAACATCTTACCATTATCCACATCTGTGGATGTAGACTGCCTCAAATCCTTTGATCTCCTCCTGTAATCCCAGACAAACCCAAAGATATTGCGATCAGGGAGTCCTTGTTCACTGAGGACACCATTCATTTTGATCTTGCACTCCATTTGCAGAAATGCAGCCCCAAACTTGCAAGGAACCTCCACCATGCTTCACTGTTGTCTGCAGACACTTTATTCAACTCAAACAACTCGCATCCTGCTACAACCAAATATTTCAGATGTCAGTCCGAAGACCCTGCTACCATGTTTTTGTACATGGTTAAGTCGCTTAGCCTTGTTTCCATGTCAGAAGTTGTTTTTTGGGCTGCAATTCTTCCATGAAAACCTCTTCTGCCCAGACTTCTCCAGACAGTAGACAGTGGCACTGCTGAACATCATCTGTTGTCGAATAGAAGTAAGCATGATGCATTTTTCCATGATGTTCCCTTATCCGACCACTGCCTCAACGTCTTCTTCTTCTTCTTCCCATTAGGAGTCGCCACAGCGGATCATCCGTCTCCATATGGGGGGATATGGAGACGTTTGAGGATCTTCCTGTTTGAGGATTCGGTCCACAAAATTGGCTGTTTATTTTTATTATTATAATTTTTTTGAGTTGCTTGAGGAGCACATCTTGAAACTTCAGTCTGCCTTAAAATCAGTACCTTGTGTCTTAGTGCTGTGCTCAGTCTTGCCATGGTGTTTGACCTGTGAGATGAAACTGGCTTTCACAACCTTCACCTTAGTAGTAGAGTTGAGCTGTTCCTCACCCAGACTTAAGGCTCCTACACAACTGTTTCTGTTTCAGCCTTAATGACCGTGTTTCAACCTACATATCAAATTTCTTGGTATAATTGATTGGTCATACACCCGAATCTGATCATACAAAAATCCCAGACTTTGTGCAAGTGGAAAAATTGAAAGCCAAAGTGTGGTCACGTCAAATATCCATTTGATTTCGATTTCTCTTCTGGTCACTTGCTTTTAAAACTTTGCACGGTACTGTATATATTAGAATGACTAATATAGCTTTGGGAAAAAAAACCATGAAGAGGCACGCCATATTTCATTAAATAAACACACTGTGTGTGTTTTGGTGTAAACTTTCCATCACCAAACTTTCCAACTAAAATAGCTGGATGGAGTTCCCCTGATTCGTGGTATATAAATTAATGCTACAAAATGTAGAATATAAAAAAGGGGTTAATACTTCTGTTACGCACCATAGATTAATTTTAGCATTATTAAAAAAATAAAAATAAATAAAAAACCTCGTAAATTTCCAACAATTTCAAGCGAAAATTATTATTCTTGCTTTCTCATAATTATGCACTCATAATTATTTGAACACAGGACATGTCCAAAATCCACAATTTCTAGAGAAATGACTGGATTCCATCTGGGAGTTTCCACAGGCAACTCTATTTTCTGACTTTTGTTTTGTGTTACTGTTTCTTCAGTTTAACAGAAGTCCCAAAAAGTTTTCTATACAATGTGTACTGTATATCATTTTCACGAAGGGTGCTAATACTTCTGGAGGACGTGGTTTTCCAAAGGGGAAGGACCTCACTGATGTAACTAAAAAGAGTAGATCTGATCTGTTTAAGGTGATCACACATACACCATGCAATGAGTGTAATAGCCTATATAGTATAAAAAAAAAATCCTGTGTGTTTTATATAAAGCAAATTTGTTTAGATTTCCTTTACTCCACATTTATGGTATTCGGAAAAATGTACAGCATTCAAAAAAAAGGACAACACTAAAAGAAAGCTGCGTGTACAAAATGTATATATATAGAAGACCAATTTCCCATTTTTATTTGCTGAAGACAAACACCAAAATACGTCAACTTTGTTATAAAAAGTTTCCAGTGGGATAAAAACTTTAAAACATCTCAGTATGCTTAAAATGATAGTATATAGCTTAAGCCAATTGTTCCATTTCTTTAACCCAGAGGTTTTGTGGGTCTATTTGCACAATAAAAATATAAAATTAGCCCCTAAGCCCTGGAAATCTGAAAAATAGAGATTAAAATAAACAAATAACAGTCTATATATATATATATATATATATATATATATATAAAATGTTGAGAAAGTGAACTTTGGTAGAGGATACTCTATAGGACACCTGAGGTAGTAGAGACTGGAATAAAAACAGCAATAGACCTGAAATAAAACAGGAAAATAATAATAGTAAAATAAAATAAAATAAAAAGTCAAAGAAAGAAAAACCAAGAAAAAGCGAAAAAGTACCAAGTGACAAGAAAACAGCATTATTTCACAATTTCAGTCCAGCTCTGATCCATAAAAAGGGCATAAGTACAACTGTGTAAAATAAAATACACAAGAGCAAGAAAAGAAAGAAAATTGAATAAACAACTAAAGTACTGAATTACAGGTATGACATATTTCAGTAATACTGATTAGCTTTTATGAATTTGAATGAATCTGATCTTTTTCTCTTCTTCCAGTATATAAAAAAAAAAGACAAAGAGTGCATAATTTTAAAGCTTTTCATAAAGACATTAAAAAAGAAAAATACAGTTCAAATAAACCCCAAAATAGAGGAACAAAAAAATAATGCATTTTATGGAAAGAAAAGTGGTGGTATAAAAATACAGGAGTCAAGTAAAATAAATTTTTTTTAGCTACCAAAAATTTCACATATATTTACATCTTAACTCTTCAAGCCCGATCGGCTTGTATCCCACACAACGTGTATTAAATAAAGTTTTATTTAAAAAAAAAAAAAAAAAAATTCACAAATTCTTTTCGACGCCCCTCTATGTGATTTACGAGGTGGGGTGTGAGGGGTGGGGGACCAAAAAGGGGGGGGGGACCAAAAAAAAAAAAAAAAACATTTTGTATTCTCAAAACGGAGCCTACAAAAACACCACCAACGCTTGAAGAGTTACAATTAATACATATACCATGATTTAAAAACATTCAGTGTTTCTAAGCAAAAGAAGAAAGATAAGTAGACTCGTTTCTTTTGTTCGTAGATGGGGAAAAAAAAAAAAAAAAAACAAAAAAAAAAAAGGCGCAAGCTTGGTAATATCCCTCCACCATGAACAGCTACGAGCGCGTATATATTCAGCCTGAGGTGACTCGGAGATGCTCGGCTGGACGATGTTCTCTTAAAACATCTAATGGAGAGTTCAAATCAACGACATGATTGAACAGCACCAAGAAAAGTTGTGGAGGAAAATAAAAAATAATATACTGAATAAATCGACACCGTTTACAAAGAAGGCTCATATACATGCTATTCATGCCATCGCAGAAACTGCAGGAAACGTGAACTGAAAATCAATGTGTTATATAAAATAAGTTTAACTTTATAAGTTCGGTTAGGAGGTTCGAAACGGTTTGCTGGTCTCGAGATCCAAAACCTCCGAAAGCTCTCGAATCATTGCATCTTTAACTCCGCCCTCAACACGTAGAAAGAAAAATCTGATATCTTAACACAGGATTTCTGTCACGATTTACAACAGACACATTAACCCACATTATAAGCATTCGCGCTGAGCATTACGCTAGCTTGAAAATAGCCGATGATTAGCATTACCGTTCCCTGAAACCCGTTCGTGGTGTTTTTTTACACGTCACGAAAGAAAAAACAAAACAAAACAAAAACATGGCCCTAACAGTAAAATGCACACAATATGAAGTAACTGTTAAATGCGAAAGGTTTTGAATGGAATTCCATCAGTTAAAAGAAAATTATATTTTTTACCATCTTTCTCCAGTTACAGAGATTTCACTTTTAAAAGCTTTTCGGCACCTTCCTGTGATTGAAATGGCTACAGAACAGTGCAGGAAGGAGCAGAGTGTTGGTTTACCAAAGAAACAGAATGCAGCGAAGAGACATGATGCTTCTGTAAAGGCACTTGATGGGCTGCGTTTGCATTATGTGCTGAGGCTACAGCAGGATAGAAACCCAGTGTGTGTGTGTGTGTGTGTGTGTGTGTGTGTATACGTGTGTGTGTGTGTGTATACGTGTGTGTGTGTGTGCGCCAAGCCAGTGCCAGTGCTAGTGTGGAAAGGACGACAGCAGTGAAGGGGCAGCCCAGACAGGCTCTCCAGTAGTTCCTGGACGCTCAGTGTTACCAGTTATGGCGGAAGATGGGGTGTTTGAGGAGCTCGCGTGAAGGCGGCCGATCAGCAGGCTGCAGCTCCAAACAACGCAGAGTGACGTCTCTCAGGCCCGGAGAAATATGTGGAGGGATGGTGGGCGCTGTGGTAGCACTGGCGATCTGAGAGTGGGATGCAAATTCACAGAACTTAATAAAACATTAAAACGCAATAACAGAAATGCAGAGAACTAACCAAAAGCCGATCAATGAAGATAAAGCAGACTAGAGATCTGCTTCATCGGTTTGAAACGGAAAGAAACCCCCGGAATCTTTTATTCTAGGTTAGCACTAGTGATTCATGAATGACTCCATGATGGATGGTACAGAAAGAAAAAGGTGCTTTATACTCGTCACATGTACTTTACCATAGAGATTGAACGATTAACCAATTAATAAAGCTGATTGCTGCAACTGTCGACTATCGAAAAAAATCCATACCGTTGTTTTTTCCAGCTTCCAGTTCACTGTCATTCCTAGAGCGCCCTCTAGAGGCAGATCGCTAATGCCATGTGCTGTTTGTTTGTACACGCGAGACTGCGCACCGTACAAAGTGCGCTATGTTATATATAATATTATATATGTTATATATAAAATATATTAATATTTATTTCCTTCCATAGATTTTTATGATTCGTATTTGTAATAAAGTTCAGAACTATTTTACATTGACTGTTTGTTTCTTTGTGTCATGTTTGGTTCTAGAGGCTGCTCTTGTATCCGGCAACGCAGATTAATTGCCAAAACCGATTAATTGGTCGACTTCTACTTTGTCCCGCCATCTCAGGGTCTGAACTCAAGACGTATATATATATAAAAAGCCCGTCGTCGTCATAATCCTCACCTTGAATATAAGGGCCAGGTGGTTGGAGTGTTTTTCTGCGTTCCACGGTGGCTTGGCGCAAGACATCTCGATGATGGCACAGCCCACGCTCCATACGTCACAGCTACGGCCATACTGCTGCCCTCTCAGCACCTGCAGCAGCACAGAAACCCGTTAAACAAAGGAATGGTGTTCTCACAGCTATAACTACGACCGAAATCTGCATTATTGTTGTGCAATGTCTAATATGTGGCTATTTTGTTTCCTATTCAGGCTTGTGTTTACATTTTTCTGTCCTGGCTGTTAGTTCCACTGCTCCACCCCAAATCTTATCTGAGCCTTGTGCCCAAATAGGCAATTCACAAGGGTAATATAGTTTCCACAGAGCGGAGGGGCGGGGGGGCGAGGAGCGTGAGGGGGCAGGGTCATTTTGGGAAAGAGAAGGATGGTCCTTGTAGCCAGTTCTAAAAACTATATAAAAGTTGATACGTGGCCATTTTTTTATTTATAGGGTTAGCTCATAAACATCAAAGAGGTTTGCACTTTTTGGGCCTCGACAAAACCTTCTACAAACAGCAGTAGTCTGCATCGGACAAACCAATAGACAAGAGTGAAGATGTTGCAATGATTGCACTATCATGCACTTGCACTTAATGACTCATGACGAAGGAATTATGATTTCTAAAAGTGCTCTTCTTTTTTACGGGGAGAAAAAAAAAAAGTGCTTAAAACAAAGTAACGGAAGACACCGTCATTTATATTTTTGTTCCCGGAGCTCAGGTTACTGATGTACGACCAATTTTAGAATGAAATATGACATACTGTGGTGTCAGTTTTAGGTCCTGCAAAGCCTAAAATAACTAAGGTGTGTGTTAACGCAAAATTATAGCTACACCCCCCCAGTCCCATCTATAGCTTGCACCTTAATTGCAGTCCTTTCATTCATCTTCCTTGAGTGTGAGATGAAATCTCAAAGAATTTGTTGTATATTTAGTCTGTGCCAAGAAAAGAATAGCGATGGAGGAGCTGTTCAACATTAAGAGGTTTTCATAATGAAGCTTAGTGCCAAGCAGGAGGCAAGTCCTGCTGAACTACCTCCCAATTTAACCAAGTCTGCGGCCACAATGAGAACAAAACATTAACACACAGACCATTGTGACCTGGCCTCGAAAAGGATTACCGTTTTTCTTTCACTTGGAGTAAGAGAGAAATATAAATGCACTTTGGACACATTCTCTAGAGAGCCACGTGAATCCGATTGCCACACAGAGCGCTCACTAGACTTGGCTGCAGCTTTGTCTGGTCATTTATACTCCCAAAATTATAAACACTAAGCGACATGCGTCTCTCGGTGTGCCTTTTCTTCACAAAGTATTGATACATGCCATAATTCATCTAAAAAAAAATACAATGCCCATGGTTTTTGTACCATTGAGGCATGGTAGTGGTTTGTCAGGATGCATGAAGTATATGTTTAGTCTTACTTCAGGGGCCATAAAGGCGATGGTGCCCAGGAGCTGACCCTGGAACTCTCCTGCACCCGTGCCCTTGGAGGCCAGCCTCGCCGCTGCACCGAAGTCGGCTATCCTTAATCTCTGGCCTGTGCTATCAATCAGCAGGTTGGCGCCTGTACGAAATGAAAATACAAACATTCGTTAAAAATAAATAAATAAAAGCAATATTTTGCAAAATTTGCAAACCTCCTCCACCCATCTTTTAATTACACTAGAGCTCAGAAAACATACCAAACGCTGAAATTGAGGAAATGTACAATTCTAAGGTCATTTTGACTTAATTTACATATGTTAATAAAATTTTTTTATTACATTTGACACAGCTTCCCACCTTGTTAGGATTATTATCTTTTTATTTTATTTTTAAATGCCATGACAGCAGCTGTGGCTATTTCCATGTCATGATCAAGATACGAATCATGAGATGTTATAGCATTTTAGAGTTTTGACTATAACAGGGTACATTTCTGGAAGATCTCTTTAAATGTACTTTAAAGTTTTTATGTGTATTGCAGTCCATTAATATGTGTTTTTTATGGTTATGTGATATTCAGTTAAATGTAGCAGTGCAATGCAAGCTTTACTTTTCAGTCTGATATGTTTTCCTCATGTCATGTTTTGGATGATTGACTC
The DNA here is from genome assembly GCA_024362625.1 of Silurus asotus. Classification (NCBI taxonomy): domain Eukaryota; kingdom Metazoa; phylum Chordata; class Actinopteri; order Siluriformes; family Siluridae; genus Silurus; species Silurus asotus. Next base: position 732,544 of record MU558737.1, on the reverse strand, counting down.
CATAGGTATGTATCAGAGGGTGATGACAAACACATGAACACACTCAGACAATAACCATTGCCAAAGGAAGAACTCAAGTGAACAGTGCTTGCCCACATTTGTATGAAACAGCTGGTGTGAAATTGTTAAAATTTTCCTAGTTGGCATGAGAGCCAGGATTGTTCCAGCTCAGGACCCAGTTTTGGCCACATCTCAATTACAGCACAGACTGGGAGAAACATGTTTCATAGTCTTGTAAAAAAGACCGTCCACAGCAGCATGCTGAATTCATCAGTTGATTACTGACTGTAATCATCCCTTTCCTCAGAGCAGTTCTGGTTTGCGTAGCTTACCTTTGATATCACGGTGGATGATCTGATTTTCATGGAGGTAGGCGAGACCTCTGAGTAACTGCTCTGTGTAGTTGATGACCACACCTTCCTTAAAGGCACCGTACTTGTTCAGCAGATGAGAGACAGAGCCACCTGGAATAAAACGGAGAAAGAAATGAAGTTTATAGAGTCTCCATCAAAGCACCTAAAGATCTAGGGAGGAGTCTGATGATGTGATACAAAATGATTACACAAAAAAAAAATTAAAATTTTCGCGCAGCATTTTAATTTTCGTACAATACGATGGGAGGCTACCAGGATTGACCGGATATTCTCAAGGTAAAATGGGCTCATTTTAGGATCTTACCTGCCATCCACTCCACGAACAGGTTGTAGTTGTTCTTCTCGCAGGTCGCTCCCAGCATGCGGATGATGTTGGGGTGATTGAGGTGGCTCATCATTCGAATCTCTTCCCGCAGCGCCTCCACCACTTCCTCCTGCTCGGAGGATGTGTTCCTGACATAGGTCACCTATAAAAGGCATTACAGGAGTCAGGAAGGAGGAATGACAAAATAAATAAGAAATGAAATAAAGTACGGTTTGCCTTATTTAAAATTTCCCAGGTGAAAATTGCATTCACACTGAGAACTCACAGCTGAAAGTAAAAACCAGACCCAGAGCGATGTCAACCTGTACAATTTCAAAGTATTGAGTTGAATAAAAAAAATTCTGTGCAGTCTGCCCAAGCCCTGTCTACAGCCAGCTTCTGCCTGGCAACACCTCAAACGCTGATCTGACTCATCCAAGGATTTGCCAGATAACCCTCTTACTGGCAGACTGATTTGACATAACCATCTCATGTGTTTGTAACACGATCTGTGGAAGCTCAATGGCTGCCAATGGCACATGCACGACTTTAGTGTGAGACTGTATTCAAGAAACGTGGAGTATTGACCTTGAAGCTGATTTGATAATGTGAATGATAATAAAAAAAAAAAATGCTTTCCTCATTAATATACACCTAATATATTCCTAACATAGGCTACAATTTAAAAATCATTTTTAATTATAACTCGCTAGCTAAAATTATAGCTACGTACTAATTTGTTCTGATGACCTGTATGACCAGTGGGACTGAGTTAGCTTCAGGCACAACAAGATTTCAGCCTCCAGGGTCTTTACTGGTGTTATGCAAAAAAAACTGTGCACCACTGTGTCTCACACTACTGTCACTGCTGTTCGATATGGGGAGGCTGCGAGAAAGTAGTGATGATGATGATGCTCCAGTCGGCTTCATAGGGGTAGCATGCATCTTACTGTTTGCGTGGATGTGAAGTGCTCCCTCTCCCATGTTTGATAGCTCGATAGTAGTTTTACAAACCTTACATTAAACTTTTCTGTCGTCTACATTTAACATCTTTGAAGTGATAAATTTTGCAGCCAAAGCTATTGAAATGTACATTTTCCTGGTCTGATTGCATTAGTTAACAGGTACAGCCATTTGACCAGGGAATAAAATGGCACTGAAAAAGAGCCTAACAATTAAAAAAAAATAATAAAATTTAAACACGTGAAACAAGAAAAACAATTGTACAGAAGAATTACATTTTGATAAATGGAAACTAAGATTAAAAGCAACAAAGAAAAATCCTTGATATTTCATGACAAAAAAATATAAATATCTCTCTCTCTCTCTGTGTGTGTGTGTGTGTGTATATATTAAATTATAATATTAACATATGGTACGCATAAGGCTTTAATGTCAGCTAAATATCCACTAAAAGAGGGGGGTTTATGGGTAAAAGTGGCACTCAAAAACAAGCCTTTTGGTCAAAGCTGGGGAGGGGGTGTGCCCTTTTGTGCCCAGGGAATGTGCCAAGAAACATTGTGACATGACATAACCTTGCTGAGTCGAAATAACACTTTGACCAAGGCTGTAAACTTGGCATAGCTCCAACGCAGGACTATAATGGGGAGAAAGTAACCAAAAAGTGATGATATGCAGCAAGAGGGAAAAGCAACAAAAATAATGAGAGAGAGAGAAAGAGAGAGAGATCGAATATGATCACATCATATAGGGGTATAAAAAAAAATTCATAAATAAAATCTGTTTTTAAAAAAAATAAAAAAATGATCCTTTTAGATTTGACTGGACATTTACAGATCGTCCTTCGTCTGGTTAACTTTGATATCCAATAGTGTTAGAGTTTTATAATAGTGCATTATAGAACCCAAACATTTTCAATAAAACGCTGGTACAGAATTACAAAACAGACCTTCCTACTAGGGGTCTACGATACATGTCGTCTAGGATAATATCGCAAAATCCAAACAAAACACACCTACATCACTTGGTGAAGTGTAGTAGGTTAAACTCGGGCGCATTCACTGCATGATCGAGTTCATTAAAATGCACTAAAAGGCATTTAGATCACAAAATTCAATATACAGCAGGAGAAAATGTGTACATTCAGTTTTTTCCTCCAAAAACGAGCTATTAAAATATATTATATTATGAAGTGAATATTCTATTATATTATAATATGATAAAATACTGATTTCATTTGCTCGGTAATGGCCAAAATGACTTTTTATTCTAATTGACTGGTTAAATGTAAGAATTTGACTCAAAAGATGATGCAGACTTTTAGAAAAAAATGGCTTTATAACAGAGAAAATGCCCATAAAAGGTAAAAAAATCATTGTTAATTTAATGGAAAAGATTAATCTTCATCACTGCCGTGAACTGAGCACCACACAATATGAAGAATATAAAAAATGTATTACAAAAAGAATGATCAGTATCAATTAAATAATAATAATTTAATAAAATCTCCCCACACACCTGTTTTACAGCCATTAGTGTTCCGGTGCCAACATCTTGGGCTTGGTAGCAGGAGGAAAAAGCTCCCAGACCAATCTGCTGTCCCTTCAGCCACTCTGCACCCTCACGGTAAGGCTGTTTTGCTTTGGTATGGCCAGGCAGCGTCTCTGGCGTCTGTGCATGAGCAGAAAAGGTTGAATTGTTGGTTATTGTTGGCTGGTTTACTGAAACATCTGAACGTCAGCTACCCAAGAAAAAAAAATTTCATGGTTGACCAATGAGGGAAAAGTGCTACATGGAAATCTACTCACATCAACCTGTATGATGATGACATCCTCCTCCTTTTCCACTTGCAACTGTGGGATGATGGGTAGAGCATCTTGGGAAGCCGACACTGCCATGATGACGGCGAGCGCCTCCTCTTCTTCGGCCTCCATTTTCTCCCTGCACTTCTGGTTCTGAGTCACATCCTGGCTATATGCATCGTCCGAACCAGGCTGTTCTGGTGACAGCACCGCCACCTCTGACTGGAACGTCACCGTGCTGTCTGTCACTGGCATGGAGGCTTCCAAAAGATCCTCCATACTGGAGTTGAGGTCTGCTGAAGCGTTCAGGCCGTGGAACTTCTCATCCACCGGCGTAAAGACTGCATCATCGCTCGGGACAAACACAGAGCTGGCACTGCACCTCGCACCCTCCTCTGGAGAAATGTCCTGAAGTTCGAGCTTCATATTGCTTTTAGGACCTAGGCACTGAGCTTTAGCTGCCTCAAAAGAGGTGGAAGAAGAGGGCCGTGAGGGTTTGGGACGATGGATCTGGTTAGAAGGCAGAGGCCGGGGGTGGGAGCACAATGGGGATGGAAGCTTTTCGGGGTCTTTAATGGTCCCTCCTCCACTAGCACCCTTAGGAATCGGAAATTTACGCTGGGCACCAGGGGAGCAGTTAGTGAGCTTGCCAGGGACAAAACCTTGTGGCCGAATGTTAGAGGTAGAAGGGGAGGGGAGCGGGGGTGGTTGACTTGAGGAGGGCGAATGTGGATTAAGACACTGGCTCAGGGGTCTAAGAGGACCACGCTGTTGAACTGGAGGTTTTGGAGAGTCTGCAGGTCCAGCGGAGACACACGCCAACCTGTCTGACACATCGTCTACCGTTTTTGCACTGACCGCTCCACATCGAGAGACTTTACTAAAGGGCTTTTCCTGCAAGAGGTGGGTGGGCGAGTTCCTCTCGGTGGAAACGGGCGAGTTCTGAGGAGCTGCGGGATCCAGAAAGGCGTCACAGTGTGGTCCAGTGGCGCTCTGCACATCTTCGAGACCAAGATGCACAGCGTCTAGAATGTCCATCTCTTCTGCGATGGCCAGCAAACGCCGGCGCATGCGGGCGTAGTGGGTGGAGCTGGTGACACTCAGCATATCCAGCAGCTTGACAAAAACGTGGGGAACGCGGGCCACCATGCGAGCGGCGCTCAGGAACACGCGGCGAGACAGCTTCCCTACCATGGAGTGCGAGTTGTCGATGGACTGCAGCGCGAAGCTCAGCAGACGCAGCAGTTTCTGGTACCTGGAATTAACATCACAACATAAATACAACTAGAAGACAGACATTTAAGATTGACCTCAGACATTTGTCTCTGTGTAATATAGATGAACAAGTCCTGTACCTCTCCACCTGATTCTGGGAATGTCCACAGTCTGTAGCTGTGACGATATGTGGGTAAAACTCTGCTGGAAACTCCAGCAGTAACCTGTCGATCAGACATAAGCGGCCTAGAAGAGCCTGCCAGTTATTCGCCTCAGTCTGGGAACCCAGGATACAGTTCAGCACATAGTCCACTCCGCCAATACCAATAGAACCTAATATACAAACATACAGAAATTTTAATAACGACCCACGCAATGGTTTTTTTAGTACAAGAAGAAAATCTATCAGTTTTGAGAACATAAGTGTAATGTATACCTGCTTTGAGAATCTCTCTACCAACAGCAAGCTCTCCAACCTGGCCTTTACAGAGCTCCAGTAGAGTGGACACAGACAGTTGGCTGGTGCGACTGTAGAAAACACACACTTGCATTATAAATGCTCTGGAATATGGAACATTTACAACAATAAATAACTCTGTATTTTCTCTATAAAATGCAGACAGGGAATTGACTATTTTAGTGCTTTTACAAGTGCTCATCATTAGGTGGCAGTAAAACACCAAAAAAAAAAAAAAAAAAACTCCAGCACAAATCTGGAAGCACAAATTTGGATTACGAGCAGCACCTGTTGGCGTCGGCACATTTCACCAGGATGGTCTCGACCACGGGCCTGAGCAGCTGCTGCAGGCGACTGCGCTCCGACAGACTGTGGCATGGCGTGTAGACGAGCATGGCCCGCAGAGTTTTCTGGGCGAGGAGAAGGAGAAATAAGAATCCCAAATATTCACAAAGCATCAAAACATCATGGGCTGCATGCCAGACTTGACTCGTGAATGCCAAGCTTTTTTTGTTCAAAATAATAAACAAGAATTTGTGCGTGTGCGTGCAAGTGTGCGGAACGGAAAAACTCGGCGGTTGATACAAAACGTGTGTAGTTCAGTAAGTAGCTCCGCGTACGCAGATTATTAATGTAGTAGTATCACTGGGCTAAACAGAGAGCAATGAACTGTTGACCTCACATATTATGGCCGGACTATTCTTGTATGAGGGACACCAGAATCTATGTTCACTGAGTAGTATGCTTAACATATGTGTTTGTGTAAGTGTGTGAGAAACAGTTCACCCTGACCCTGACAACCAGAGAAGACTGGGGAGTGGTGACTGATAGCGCATTGTACTGGAGTGTTGCCCAGCACTGATAAGCTCAGCATTGACTCTTCTTCTCGCTACAACCCCCAACCTCCACACATTCACTCACACACACACACACTTTCCTCCCTACCCACACCTTTCCATTGCATAAAAAGAAACACAATATAAAACTTGGAGAAAATCTCAATACATTCGAAAAATTTTCCACCGATACTCAAAACACACTTAATACCCCATGTCCTTTCCAGTGCAGTAATTCGGCCGGCGTTTTTGCCCGACGCAAACATTATTGCAAAAAAAGATTTGATACAACTGCCGGCTTTGCCTTGAACAAAAGTGTGCGCGGTATTTTTTTTAGTCCACAGAGACCATGCTTCTTTTTTTTTTCCTTTGTTTGAAGCAAAAAGAAAAATCCAACAACACTAAATATTCTGGAAATCCCCCAAGAGCACAGAACTTTTCTTGTTTCCATAAAACGTTGAAGCAAAGAGCCTGAGGGACATATCGTACTCCGAAAAATGTATGCCATGAAAACAGTCACTGAAAGCTATTGTTCCAGAAAAGAAGTAGAAACAGGTTAAATGTGGGGTGAAGGAAAAAAACTAAAAAAAAAAAAAAAACAGAAACCTTTAAGTCTCAGCCTGAAGGTCCCGGTTGTTTTGCAGACTTCCTGGTTTAAAGTGAACTTTAGAACTAGCCAGCATGGTTTGTTGTAATATTGAACTTTAGCACTCCTCAAACAGAACCAAATAAACGACACTTAAATCGAATCGGATCTAGATTTCAGTTTACAAGCATGTAAAGAGTAAAAAAAATAATAAAAGACCACATCTTCATTTATCAGCAGATTTGTATAAATCTGAGCCCACAAATCCCTTCACACATTAGTGAAGTCCTCTGGAATTTTTACGAATATGATTTTAGGAAGTCATCAGATAACGGTTCAGACTGCTATTGCATCATTTCCTGCAAGTGGGATGAAAACCCTGGCGTCTCTGCAGTCACGAGAGCACACAAGCTCCCAGCACTTGTGACCCGATCATGAGGTAGACGGACGCTTTGTGCGAGTAGTAGTGTAATGCGTAAGACAATCACGGATTTGGCGAGAGGGTGCTGCTAAAGCTGATTAATAAAACTTAAAGCAATGAAAGAACTCCAGAGTCATTTGATCTTCTCTACTTTGGCCTGAATTACTTATGAGTGTTGCAGCAGAAGGATGCTTGGCAAAAGTAGACGTACGAAATGGCAGATGGAAGCTTACCAGCGCAGCCACGTAGACTTTGTAGACAGGGTCTGCACACACCATCGAGAGAACACTGCAGCATGATTCGACCACTACTTCCCCTGAGATTTCACTTCCTGCTGTGGTGATACCGGCCCCTGCTCCTGCTGCTGTGCTCGCCACCGAGTGCTCGCCGTTGGCCAGAAGCAGAGCGCCGCTCACGTCGTGCGACAGCCTCCGCAGGGCCATCTCTCTGATGTTCCAGTTACGTGAGAACAGGCAGCCTACCAGCTCAATACCAAACACCTGGAAAAGGAGAGACAGGAACACGGAGTAATGATCGCGATTCATTGCCAAAGTGTATGTATCTAAGAAGGGCTGTATCTAATATGAACTGAGAAGTTCATCTAAAATAATAGGTGTATATGAATGCTTAATAAATGAATTATGTTTCTTAAGCTTTATGTACAACTCCAAAATGAGGCGACACCATTCCGCGCTCCACCTCACCTTAATCCAAGGCTCGGCCAACTCTTTATAAGTCTGAGGGATTTGCTGCACTCCGTAATGGGGAAGAGAAAAGTCTCCGTCGTTAGCTGCCCTCTGACCTTCAGCATGGGAGTTGGATGAAGCGGTGGATGAAGATACCAGGCTCTGAGAGCGACTTATGGAGCTGTCCGCTGTAGATGCTGGGTCGTGACTAAACACAAACACATTGAATAGAGAAATGATGCATTATTGTTGTATCATGATTTAGCAATGATTAAAACTAATGTATACTTTAATCTGTAGGATATGCGCAATTACCAGGGACTAGAATGTAACTCTTCTGGAATAAAAATGCCGCCTAACAAGTGCCTGGAGGATGTTTTGACTAATAATGTGTCAAAATAATCATTTGTGGTTAGAGTCCATGTTCTACAGGTGTGATGGATAGCAATACGAAAGCATTCCCATACATAAGGTGCATTAATTTAAGGCCAATAGGTTTATATGATCATTTTTTTTTCTTCCGCCTCCCTGATGGTTCCATCCTCAGGATCAGATTCTTCCAGCCATATACCCGATGTCCCTTTTCTAACCATAACCAAAAAATCTCCAGCCTCTCTCACTTTGTCAAATGATGAGACCTACTAATTTAAAGCAAATGGCTGGAAAACACCCTCTCAAACAAAAGCATAACCATAGCTCATCGAATTTCCAGCAAAACTCCAGGAAATACAGTCGAAACTTCATTATAAAAGGCTCGGTTTGCTAAAACCAAGCACAGCAAATGAACGATTCGGAAACATCAGGTCTTGAAAACATTCATTCCGTACAGTCAGAGTACTTGCAGAGTTCAACAGGCTATGGTTTCACAGGTTTTTGTGCGGAGAGGATCCCGTTAGGGTTTTTGCATTCATGTCTTTGAAGGAGGGGTGCGGAACAGGGGGTGGATGGGAGACACTGAACGTGACTTGCTGCTAGCATTTCAGCCCTGGGCAGACACAAAAAAAAAACACAGGTGGTGCCGTACTGTCTAGCTCACCTAACCGCTGAGAGAAGATCCAACACACGGAATTCCAACCTGTTGATGCTCCAACATACACATCACCTGCACAGCAACAACACTGCCCCACTGCGTCGCCATTTAAAGCGACCGCATAACGAACCTGATCTTCTATTATAAAGCATTTTCGAACATATATATATATATATATTTTAACACACACACACACACACACACACACACACACACACACACACACACACACACACACACACACACACACACACACACACACACACAGATTAGATTCATATAGCTACTGGTTTGTGAGCCACTATTTCCCACTAGTTGATCTGGGAAAGCGCCCATTGCCCCAAGGTATAATTTGGGCCTGTTGACAGTAGCATTCTTGAGCTCCGTCTGAGGTCTGGGCTGATGGTGCATATTAGGATTGATGTGAGTGGCTTGGCAAAGCGCTCCAACCCAAAGTAGGAAAGGGGTCCATCAAAGCCTTCCGCCTGCTTGTTTTTGCTCCTGCTCTTCGCAGATATTTTCTATCTGTCGAACTCAGATTCCTGCTGAATGCAATGGACACTCCTTCACTTCCTGTACCTCATCTGATTGTCTTATCTTAGAGCTTCCCCCCCCCCGACAGGCTTCCCTGCCCTTTCACCTCAGCCACACGCAGGTGCTTCCTGCACAGACTTGGAAACAACGACGCACAGATCGATGTCAAGAACTGAACAATAGCTCGTATTTCTGGTACCACCTTTCGAAGAGGCTGTATTAGGGGAATTATTCGTCTCTTACTGTTTATAGGGTTTCATGGTGTTCCGTCAGAAAAGAAAATGATTTGCACGCCTCAACCTTTTACTCGATGTGCAAAGATTTGAACCGTCACAGGTTTTCTCACCTGTAAAAATCGTGTGACTTCCACTTAGCCCTGCACAGAGGGCAGATCAGGGACTCGTGGTTTCTCCGGCATTCCTCTGCCCCTGAAAAACAAAAGATTGTGCTTGATTCGTTTTGATTCCTAAAGCCTGCCAGTGGATGAACAGCGAATAAACAGGGGACTGACACAAATAGGCAGTTACTTCAAAAGACCGTTGTTAAATATAGCTGATATTTATGGCTGAGATTATTTTACACAGGCTGAGACTATAAGAGTCATTTGGATGATGGTTCAAATGTTTTGATGGCATGAATATAAGCAAGGGGGGTGGGGGGGGGGACACGGAGGGTGGGGACATAAACCCTGTCTTGGATTTAAGGTCTTGCTCTTTTCCCTTTATTTTTAGCTTTCTTCACATTTTTAAGGTCACATAAATGTGTGTGTGTGTGTGTAAAATGCCTGTGCTTGTACTCACATATGGACATGCAGTGGTGGTGCAGCTTGTTCCTGCAGCCCTCCTCACACACAGTCAGGCTCTCCTCATCCAGCATGTCCAGCAAACAGATCGGACACATCTGCTCTTCCTCATCCTTCATACTGCAGATGAAACACACACACACACACACACACCCACACTGAGCAGTGCTGTTACAACACTAGCCTTTTCTCAGACCGATATTTCCTACATGGAACTGCCATTTTGAAACCGGATCTCACAAATGGTGGATATGATGTAGCCTAGATGCTTATCTTGATGAATGTGTGGATCGCACTAGAACAGCGGTGTTTCGCTGTTACAACAGAGGTCTACTGTCTGGGGATCCTTCAGCTGCTTGTTATAGCTTTAAGAACTATATATCTCTGAAGACTAATGGCTGCAAGAGCACGTGGAATAATTACCTTTCGGCTAGAATTTCAAATATTTATACATATGGTACCCCAACATTTCCCCCACTACATACACTGTATAGTTTATACAGTACCGTAAATTACTCTGTTTTGCTAAATCTTTTGTAAATGGGACTTAATGTATTCATTATTGTAGAGAAAAATTAAAAGGTGTGTGAAGATCAATGAACACCTTTCAGTCACACCAGTACTGACCTGCTCTCATTGCTCGAGGGTGAGGAACTAGAGGTGCAGGTAGTATGAGAGTTTGACATGCGGGACACAAACTTCTGGATGGTGCTGCGAGATGGGGCTTTGATTCGAGAACTCCGCCGATTGTGGTACTTCTGGAATAAGCTCTCCACCTGGACACAATTGAATGCGAGATGAATTTCGCCTTTTTGCTTAGAAGGGCAGAGGTTGGTGGAGATCTTAAATGCTACTTACCTCAAAGTTTTTAAGAGTCTTTCTCCAGAGCAGCGGGTCAGACGCCTCCAGCTGGAAGACTCTCAGCATGACGAAAAGCACATGGATGCAGAAGGCCCCACGGCCACAGCTACAGGTCTGATCAGCAAAACAACAATATCATATAGATTGTTGTTAAAGCCTAAAAGCTTGCTTTAATAACAAATTTAAAGCTCAAACAATCTGTAAATAATAAATCATGCAACAGGATTTTCAACAAGAAATAAGTCACTAGAGGAAAGTGTTTACCTGAGGTCCAATGAACACACGGTATTTATTATCTGGACTGTCTCCTCCAATCAGGAAGGAGTTAGGTCCAATTTGCTGGAGTAGATAGAGACGGGCCCTCATGACCTTGTTAACCCGGCGATTGGTCTCTTCAGGACTGTACGGGGAGAAGCCGTCGGGGGACGGCGCACGCCGTGGGGGTGTTACCCTGCCGCTTTGAAACTAGAGGAGTTAAAGGAGTTAATATTATAAATAAGCCTTACAACATAATGCACCGACTGTCCATTATCCATTCAATGACTTAAAATATAATCATCTTTCGGCTTCTCCCATTAGGGGTCGCCACAGCGCATCATCGGTCATCATACCCCCCCCCTGTCCTCTAACATCTGCCTCTTCCAAACCAAATGCTTAAATAAATAAAAATAAAAAAAAGTATGCAAGTCTTACAGGAACTGGGGATGCCCGCTTCCTGCGAACGCCAGGGGATTCCGGTTTTCCAGAAGTCTTGGTAGATGAGGAAGTAGAAGAAATGGAGGATGAGGAAGGTCCAGGGGAGGGGCTGCGACGGCCTCTGCTCTGAGAGGAAGTGGTACTCGTGATGTCGCTGCCTGTCTCGAGGCCTTCGCTGCTGTCGGGCCGCAACGGAATGGGCTTAACAACCTGAGCAGGGATTTACACCATTACTAAAGATAAGAAATAATTATGGCAGAAAATTGAAGTGTTTGGTGGCTACACGAAGTAGCGTTTTGCGGAAGTGCTGACCACTGGGCCTCTTTTGTTCCTCCTCTCCAGCCACTCATGTTTCCAGGTAGGCATGCAGGTGGCCTTGAGCTTCTCCCGGATCATACGCTCCTCCGGCCGGTCCTCCATCTTTTGCAGCCCACGCAGCGTCTCTTTGTTCTCCATGTCATTGCTAAATAGAGACAGACAAACAAGCAACAATGTTAGAGTTAAAAAACTGATTCAATGCACGCAAACCTTAAAAAAAAAACCTTAATTTAAGCCAAACCAACATTTAGTTCTGTCAAAAAAAAAAAAACTCAAGCAGCCTCAGGATATCCACTCTCCAGTCCAAAACAGATGAACCATTCTGAATATCACCACAGGATGCGAGGTCCTGGAGAGAGCTGAGTAAGCAAAGCAAATGGAGCCTCCTCTCTTTCTCACTCACCGTCTCCCTCTCCCTCTCTCTCTGTCACCATGTAGGTCAACAGCAGTCGGAGAGCTTCAGAACAAACAGCCTGACTCGTCGCAGAGGATGTTATGATAAGGAGCCCCGGCAGTCTGAGCCCATAACACTTACTGCTTTGTGAACGAGTTCTTTTTTAGGAACTAACACTCGGAGTGCTTTTAAAAGACAACAGACAAAATCTGGATGAGAAAGCCTAAAGTCTCCGGCCAGGCCGGCACTGAGGTTTTGGAAGCCGGCATGGCTTATTCTCCCTGCTCAAACAGGGTAAGAACAGACCTGTGGGAGAGTACGCTTAGTGTTTCTGCAGCTTTGACTGGCCATCCCTTGACACTTGTCCTAAAACAGACAGTATCACGTTCACAGGTTTATAAAGTGCATCGATTGTTTTAGAAAAGTCCATTACTCTGAGCCAAACTTTTTGTCGTCAGTAAAAACAACCAGTTGAGGAGATGCACACTTAACTGTATTTGTGAAGTGTTTGAAAATGTAAAAAAAAAGAAAAGAAAATACTAATGATAATCAGAATCAAAATCGCAGGGGCCAAGTCTCATTAAATCAATTATATCTGACAACGTGGTGGTGGAAATCCCCTGGCCAGCCTGCCCTGTCAGCTTAATGAGAAGTGTACAGAGAGAACATAACAGAGAGATAAAGAAGGACCCCACCACCTCTTTGGCTCCGAACGCTCACATGTGGGAGGGTGGTCAGAACAGGGGAAGGGCAGCTGTGGACAGCTTTCATCTTTAATTAAGAGCAGAATCGATGGTGCACACCCCTTAGGCCCTTTTCGATTACTCAATAAGGGGTGGCGTAACAATAACAAACCGGGGAACAGGAAAGCCAGACTTCCTGTGCTGAACCCAGCCTCGTTTGAAGCGAAAGGAGGCATCGAAGAGGAAGTTTGCTGAAGTCGTGACGACCGCAAAAACATTTACAGCTCAAAAGGAACTACGCTTTTCTACATTTTTTTTTTTATAATCGGAATTCAATAGACGCAGCTTCAAACAGCATTTTGAGGACAAGAAGGCATTTGCTCTGAACTACTACTGAAAGTATATGATATAGAGAATCAAGCGTTTAAAAAATCGCACCAAACACCCTCTGGTACATCTAGAGGTAACTAAAGCACTTGGAGTGCAAACAAACAAGTGAGAAGCACGTAGCCCTCACACTCCCACAAGGAGAAAACTGAACTCCCTGGAGCCTAACTCAAGCACAACGAAACCAGATAGCAGGAGCTTACCATCTCGGCTCTGAAAGAAAAAAAATCGGTGGTGACCAGCCCTCGGCTCTCGGGTAACAGCTATCCCACAGTGCCATGAGCCCGGAACAAAGAGGCATTGTGGGCCGTGCAGGTGGGACATCGAAGAGCCGGCGGCTGGGAATCCATTCCAGACCTCCTCATAAGCCCGTACATAAATCTGGATACTACACACATACGTGCACATGTGCATACACATAAAACCAAACATACATGTAATATATAGATTTGCACATCCACCAGAACATGTTTATGCACCCATACGCTGCTGAATGCATGCTCACACACACATACACACCCATTCTCATGAACTACACGGTTCTCAGCTCTCAAGTTACTGCTCAGACAATCAGCAGCTCTCTGCTGGAGGGGATAGTGCAGTTGAAGCAATGCACATAATAAGCAGGAGCTACTTGTTCTTAGAAGGACTTAACAGTCCCACACACTCGACCCAGAAGCCTTAAATGAAGGCTCCAAACATAGACAAAAGCACAAGAAGCCTAATGACAACTAAACAAAGTCAAAAACACAATACAGGTCAACAAAGAAACAAAGAAGGCCACTGTGAAAATCTGAGGATATAATCTATTTATATATTTAAATAATAATAAAAATAAAAAAAACAAGCACACAATTGGCTCAAGCTTTAAAACTGGTCAAGACAAAGGCAGCAGGTGTTTAGTGAAATCTTAGCCAATAAAACTGTGCGTCAATGCCGATGTCCTTTCCAACTATGAGGAAACGCACTCGGGAAAGTACTTGTGCACTTGACCTGCTCTGATTAAGGAAGATCACATGGCACTGTTTATGTTAAGCTAAAAACAAAGAACAGAACTCGTGCAAGAACTGGTGAAATTTCAGACCATCTACACCTCCAACAGAAAAAGAAATCAAACCATAACAATAAAAAAAAAAAAATTATAATAAACTTATTCAATAAAGTTTATCGAAAAAATATCGAAATTTTAAATATTAAATAAAACCACACATTAATATATATATATATATATATCATTTAGCACATTTCCATAATTCATGATTTATATGATGTTTGTAATCAAGTTCAGTACTCTTCTACACAAAGTGTTTGCTTTTCTTATTATCCAGTATCCATTTTAAAAACTATCGATTATCGTTCGATCTCTAATAAAAATTGTAGCTGTCTATAATTCGCGTTATCATCATTGGGCTAATTAGTTATAAACTATCGTATAAATTTGTCCTAACCGATTCAAACCACCTCTATGTGACCAGATATTGTTTGGCTACAATCCTAATTGCCCTCGACTACGCTAAATGGTATCAACAGTGTAAAGCTATTAGAACATTACTTCACTGGTTAAACACTACAGCAGAAACCAGGTCCCAGAACCTTTAACCCACGATATGAATTTAGCACCAGCTGGGTCTTTCTAACTGCCATAATATAACAATTCTGAACACACGACCTCATGCCATAAAAAGGACCACTATTCGGTCCCTAGCTGGACGTTCGCAAAGAGAATCTAGGACACCTTTCTCCAGTGACTTATGCACTGCTTATGCACCGACAGCTGCTTTTGATTTTTATAGTTCTACTCACATTTATAGCCAAAGTGCAACTTCGGATAGTTGAACCAAATAACGTAGAAGTTAACTAGTGAGCTAAAAGTGTTCGAGAATTCTGCTCTGACCGTATAAAATCTCGGAATTATGGAACACGAGCACGCTCACGCAGGCCCTGCTGATTTATATGCACTTGCAAAAATGCTAGCCAAAAATGTAGGCTCTAGACAAGCGCATATTAAAAAGCATACATTACGAGTTACAAGTTGGTTCCTACTGCACAAAATATATTCTCTCATATAAATATTCATGCATGTCAGCTATAATTCGGTATAATAGCTAGCTAGATGTTGGCACTGCTCATAAATGAATGACGGAAGCCTGTAGGTTGTATTTAACATTACAGTGCAATCTGAAATATACATGAGCGAGCAGGTTGAAGAGAAGGAGCTCCTGCTGAGCAAATAGGTATAGATGAGCACCTCGTTGCCGCTTCACAAACCCGCTGAGACACGAACGCCTCCCGCGTCAAATCGCTGACGATGACGCAGCCGAAAACAAGTCCGTCTTATGCAACGACATCCCAAAAGGATATAAAACTGTCTAAACAAACGCCGGGTATGAATAATAAAAAAATAATAAAAAGGGACCGAGCAAGCTTTGAACTTTCAAAGTTGAGGCTTTGAGCTGAAATATTTATGCTCATGGCATTTCTAATTAATTCAGAGCCATTAGATATTGGATTGTACTGACAGGGTCAGCAAACAACTTGCAGTGAAAAACTGCTTTCCAGTTCATTGCAATGAGACTTGCAGGCTTAGCACTGGAGATGGACAGCTGCGATTTGCCAGATCTCTTTTAAATAAATTTAGTCTAAAAGGGAGTCAGCAGATCAGACAGACTAATGTGAAGATTTATTGTGTTCAGCTCCACTATCTGCTGCGTCAGGTACACCTTCTGAGCGAATGTCCATCTTATAAGATAAGGAACTGGCTTTTTTTTCCATTTAAAAAAAAACCCTCATTATTTAGGGAACAGAAACCTTTTTGCGAAACAGATCAGGCTGAATGAGTGAGAAACTAACGGGATAAAGAGAAATGAAATCTTCTTTCCCGGTATGATTCGGACCAAGGGGGAGGTTTTTGACAATACAGCAGTCAGCATTTGAGCAATGTGAACTTCCCCTCTTTCTCCTTTACCAAATACGTGTTGGGGGAAGTCAGAGGTGCTGACCTTCTGCAGCATGCATGTGAACATCACACAATTCACACTGTCCAAAATAACACGCTTCACCTTCTAATAGCTGTTGCTAAACAGCAGCAGTGCCTCCAACGTGTTTTAAAAAAAGATGCGCATTTGGTAAGTTATCTTTTTTTATTTCTTTTAACCGTGCGCCACACTGCGCTGCCAACGGGTACAAAACTCACAGCAGAGTTAAAAGCACAAGCACAGATCGAAGCTTCATTATAAAAACAAACCTGGAAATGCTTCACACCGTCCTGCCAGATTACAATCAGAAAAGAAACCGGCTGTAATGTGAAACTTGTGTGTGAAATTTGTAGCTGGTGTTCGTATGAAAATCTCCAACAGTCCATGATGCAGTAGCAGTAACTATGTTATTATATACGTGATGAAGTAGTGAGTCAGCATGACCGAGCATTCCAAATCCAGGGTTACTGAACACCCTGAAGTTCTACAGGCCCAACCGGGAAATGTATTATCCATTAAGCTATATTTTATACCTACAATCAGCAAAACATGAAGTCTAGAGTGGGAAATAAACCAAAAATCTCACTGTAGATTGTATCCATTAAATCAGATAAATAAATAAAACATACAATGTCAATTAAAATATCATAGTAGAATACAAGTATTATCATTTACTGAACATATTAATGCATATCCATCCTCCGGAATAAGGAGGAGAGGGACCATTCGGTTTGTTGTCAGTGCTCAGTTCGAAAGCAGCATGGAGTGCATTAGTGCCTATATAATCTGGAAATGCGCCATCAATGCTAAAAGGGATATGCTGGTTAAGAGCAACATATACCTTCCATCCAGATTATGTCTTTCAGGGAAGGCCTCGCACTTCAGTAAGACAATGACCGCAAAGACTTTAGAATACTAGACGTTAAGAAAATATCAACCTCGTGGTTTCTTGGCTGCTACCTTTTCCCCAAAGCCCATTCCTGATCAAGCGTCATTGGATTGAGACAGATCCTTGCTGGACTTCTTGTTGTTTTAAAGAAGAAACTTCAACAGATTTGTAAAGTTTTCTTGGCGATCATGTTGAAACCCAAGTAATCAAAGATTTATTTTTTTAATTTTTAGATTTGGGTGTTTTTTTGTTTTGTTTGGGATGTTTAAGCCAAATTTCCACAAAGTAACACATTACAAACATTAAGGTCTAAAGGAGTGTGAAATGCACGACTGGACCCCCCTGAGTGTTGCTGGGAGTTTTTTTTTTTTTTTTACCAGAAACAGGAGGGAAATGAAACTGTGCAAAACTACATTTCCAGTGGCTATTCACAAAGCACTTTGCCAAAATACAAGTGATTCCTTTTCCATTTCAGTTTGATCAAAATTCACTAAGCCAGTTCATTAAGAAAAAAAATAAAAAATATCAAACAAAAAAAAAAGTAATAAACAGGAGGATTAGTGCAAGTTGAACAGCCAGGCTTTGATGCTACTTGTGTGTTTCCACCATGTGATGTGTGCCTACTGAGGGGGTGAAAATTTACCTCAAGTATCAAAGGCTAAACACTTTTGGATGTGTCCTGCTTCGCAGACTCTAAAAGGCCTCACATGATGGCAGAACTCTGCAAATAGCTTTTATTTTTGGAGGTAATACGAGACTTGGACTTATTATAAATAATTTCTCTATTTAAACAACATGCTCTCTGCTTGGTGCTGTGTCGCTTTTCTTGCATGCTTTTTGTCACTGCAGCTTAACGTGTCCACATCGGAGATCCAAAATATACCAAAAGTTTGTCCATGTTGGATTTTAATTCCAGCAGCTGCGTTGGTGGCTGGTGCAGGTGCAAAGAGTGGGAGATCAGTGATGCATGCAGTGTAGTCTGGATGTCCCAGTGCTCCGGCTCTGGTATGTGGTCGGAATGCGCAGAAATTCTTTATGGAGGACCGATGCAGTGTGCAGCTCGCTGCCCCAACCAGAGCAGCACGACCCCCACCATCTCCATACCGGCCTCTCTCAGCAGGGGCAGCTCCACTAACCTCTAACCCCCCTACCCGCTTCCATTCGCTCTAAAGTTGCTCAGACAGTCCACAGCATACAGGCTTGGGACATAAACAGGGGTTTGCTGTGGACATCACAAACCCTTGTGTGCTTTCCACAAGAGACCAGTGAGGAAACTGGATCATATGGTTAGATGCATGCGGTTTAACACCTTACTTATATTCCTGACTATGTACTTTACAACACACACACACACAGTTCCAGTGTCAGAGCAATGGAGCCGAGAGAGCTGATGAACAGGCAGTCCATTAATGGTCCACTATCCCGAGTGCTGGAAGTAGAGCATGGCCTCCGGAGAGGGACGGTGGGGGGCAGGGGAGGGATACACACACACACACACACACACACACACACACACACTGCTTTCGGAAGTAGGGGGAAGGGGAGCACATGTACACGTGTTAAAACGCTGATATTCCAACTCCAGGACCAACTCCATCAAGCCACTGATTTCAAAGATGTGTGAGAAACTACTGCACTTAAATTACATCTAAGCAAACTTACACGTTAGCGAGATCTGTATATGTAAAAAAAACGTGCAGAGGGTAAATTCAGAGACCTCAATTCCAAGAATCTTCTTCGTTCTTCAAGGTTAACCACCGACCTCCACGGAAGAGACCACGTGATTAACATTGCTTGAAACAAAACTATGCCATGAAGAGTTTTTGCATTCCAACAGTGAACACCTCAACAGGGATGATGGAACTATAATTACTGGACATTTGGTATCACGCAGATGAGGATTGGTTCCTTTTTGAGTCTGGGTTCCATCAAAAAGTCTTCCTTATAGAATTTGAGAGAGCTTTCCTTGTTATTGCTCATGAGGGCTAAACTTAAACACTTTCGGAAGCGCCACTAGGTACAATCCCAAAGATGTTCTCAGGTTGCTGAAACTTTGGCACATAATTCCTAATGGTTTGACCAAAAATAGGTTGATTACAATAACCGTTTGTTGGACAAACCACCGAACGGAAGGATGAAGAGTTGAGGTAGATATATACTATGTAGTCTTGGTCAAGTGTTAAAAAGGGTGTCAAAGTGTGGCGAGATTTAGCTTTGAGCACATTTATATCCAGTTTCATGAGAGTGTAGATCATGTATCTGGACTCAACATGCCTAAAACTGGTTTGACTCGAGTTTGAAATGACTCGCCCTGCCAACAGACTTCCCGGAGCGCTAGTTCATGAACACACCGGAATCTCATCCACAGATTTCTAAGAATGCAGTAAACCTTTCTAACTTCAAACACCTGAGAACAAACACTGTTATCTGGTATAACATTCAGAGCAAAAAATTAAAACCCAAATACGACCAGGAACAACAGCAACCTTATGTGCATGGTCAAACATTAAGACAATATGCCTTTCAACCTGCTTCAAGGTCGTAGCAAATGGTGCATGACTTAATCTTACACACACACACACACACACCCCAATTGGAGCCAAAGCACTCGTTTGTGGCGTCTTATCACAGAGTACTGCTAACACACTATGTGTTAAACATTCACCTTGTGGGCAATAAGGAATGCAGGTCTACGAAGTCTAAGCCCTTACATGGAGATCGGACGCTTATGGGGAAGTAACAACTCTATTAATATATATTTCATTCGTGAGGATGTTCAAAAAAAATAAAGAAAAAAGCTGAGATGTGGAGGGACACTGTTAAATATCAGTATCAACTGTTTAAGTTTTAACTGTTAAAGAATTATAAATAAATTTGTTAAAGAATCATGAAAGATTTAATAAACATTTTCAATTTAGAATATTTGTAAAGAATTATGTATAAGTTTGTTAAATAACATTTTAAATGATGAAAATTAAAGAATTTATGAATTTGTTAAATAACATTTTAAATTAGATGATTCAGAAAAAATACAATTTAAGAAACATTTTTAAAAAAAATTGTTAAAGAATGATGCAGAATTTGTTTAAATAAGTTGAAATTTTTTGGAAAATTGTCAATAAATATTTGTAAATAATGATGTATTATTGAATTAAAGTATAAATCTCAAATTTTACATAATGTTGAATTATTTTCTGAGTAAATATATTAATAATATATTTTAAAAACTTTTGCATTTATTAAAAAAAGAAATGTGCATTTTTAATAATAATAATAATAATAATAATAATAATAATAATGCTATAATAATATTCAAGAAAGAAAGAAACTTAATCATCAGGTTCATGACCATTACTGAAACAAAAGGAAAAAAATATTCATCTTATCTACTCTAACGTTAGTCTATGGTGGAAGTTCCTTCACACAAATCTGGGGGCGATTCTATTCGGTGGTGAGAAAGCGGATTGGAAGTGTTCCTACTCTGAGATGTGGTCTTCCCCTTGTGTGTGCATCAGAATTCTGATCTGACAAATAATAATGCTCACAACCCATAAGCACCTCTACATCAAACCCAAAGAGAAACGAGTGTGTGTGTGTGTGTTTGTGTGTGTGAGACGCCAAACGCACCGCCAAACGAGGCCCATCCGAGTCATAAAAGCAAGAGAGTAGGAAAAATAGAAACAAACAACCTTCTCCTTTCAGTCTCCTTCCTGCCAAACCTACCAGCAAGGTGGGGCATATTTCAATGTCTCAAAGAAACATGAGAGACTCGATTCATGGAAGAATCTGGGGCAATGGTGCAGAAAAACACACACACACACACACACACACACACACACACACACCCTATATAAGTGAAAGTGAGAGGAAGATAAATCGATGCGACAAAAGCACTGGAAAAAACAGTAAACACGCAAGCTGGCCTTTATGCTTTGAGGATAAGCCTGGATGCAGGAAAGTGCAGCAGATAAAGATAGCTCCAGCTGCGATATTTTTACTTACACTTCAAGCAATGAAGAGAAAGCCTTCTATTTAAAGTCCACTGGATTAAAAAAAAAAACTCCAAGCACAAAACATTCGGGATGTCTCCTTGTATTTCCGTGATGCATCTAACGCTCAAGGCGAGTCCCAAATTAGCCGTCGTGACACACCAAACTCAAACTGATGGGTTTTTAGGCACGAACGAGTAAAAATACATGTCTTCTATTAAAACTAGCTGTTAAAGGAAGGCTTTATAGCTGTTGGTTGATGTTTCTGCAGGTACGCTTTGCTCCATCATATGTAGCAGGTGAGCGAAATCCACAATAACTGGTGCTGCACCTTTTCTGAAGGATGTCCAGAAATAAACATCAGCCCCAAGAGCCATTTAAAGCCAAGGTATACAGATCATACCAGATCATGCAGCTTTTACCTTATAGAGTACATATACCATCAATTTGTGGTGCCTTTTCTCATCATAATTGATGTACCATATTAACATGATAAGCATCGTGTATCTGCTTTGGACATGACATGGGGTCAGTGATTGTGATTGATCAATGAATGTCTACATTTTTGAAGCTTTAAAACATTAAATAAGCTTGAGATACTGTTTAACTTAGAGTTTTACTGATTGTGAGTGAAGATGATACGCTTTCTTTGTAATAGGGTTCTTTTTTTTTTTTTTGCTAGGAAATAAAAAAAATAAATAAAAACCTAGGGCCAAATTCAGATCACCAACACAATCATGATCAATAGAAGTAGTGTCATTAAGATAAGTTGCACAGCTGCCAGACAGAAAAGCAACGGGTGTGATTTTTTTTTCCTTGGCACAAGGGACATTACTGTCTTCCAAATAGCCAACAGCACCGAAAGAGCCTCGAAGTTAAATCTGCTCAGTAGTCCATCTCATGCGGGGAAAAAAAAGGACACTGTTACAACTCTATCCAGAGCTAAATTGTTGCATGAGAACATTAGAGAGAACAGAAAGTGACAGCTTTCTGGATAAAAAGCTCTATTCAGCCCTAATGCTGCTTCTCCACCAAACATGGCTGATGCCTTGTAGAGAGGGAAAGAAAAAAGTCAACAGAGACTAAACTTGACCTCGAAACAACAGAACAAGACAAAAGGAAAACAACTGCGGAAGAGCGTCCCGGGGGAAGCACTGGGCCGGAGCAGCTGCCCGGATGAACACTCTAAGGGAGAAAAGGAGTGGCTGAGTAAACACTTCGAAAGCCTTTTTTTTCCCTTTTGAAAAGCAAACTGGAATGTAGCTAATGGGAGGGCTGGAGAGACTGCGGAGTGGTTGAGGGTGGTTAATCGGCCATTTTCTTTACGAGATATCTTCGAAATATTTGGATCCCCCTCACAAGGTCCTTCTGCTACCACTCCTAGTGGTGTAGTCTATCCTTGGCACCCCAAACAATCCCTCGTCTCCAAGTCCCCTTGTCGGATTGCGTTACCCGTCCCTTCAGGAGCGAGATGATTGGAGGTCAGAGGTGTCTTCCCATCCTGTTCATGGTTGCATGTTTCTCCACAACTTTTCACTCATTGCTCTGAGGGACAACTACATAAACTATTGATTGCACCAGGTTCCTCAACTTACCCTCTGGTGCTAAACGGTAGCTGCAGAACATGAGTCCAGAGGCCTGTTACATTCTTCTTGTCGATTGACACAAAGGTATCGGTTTCTTACCAAACGAAGAGCACAGCTAAACAAAAAGTACAAGTCTTTGTGTCAAACCGCATCGATAACGTTATAGTTCTCAGAAAAGCACAGAGAAATCTCTTTTAGATTTAGAAGTTTCTGCACAACATTCTGCAACACTGCTAGATAAGTGTGTGTGTGGGAGTTTTATTGCCATGCCAGTTGCATGCACCCCTCTGTTCCACAACAATGGTCCTCTTATTGGGCCATCAAGACTTGGGCTGATGCCCACAGTACAGCAATCGTAGTCAAATCACAGATTTTTTTCACACACGTCCGGCTGTAGTTTACCCGACGGATAAACAAGCAGTCAGATTCGGGCTCGTTGCACTTTTTAGTTCAAATAGTTTAGTTTAAAAAAAGGCCAACATGTTCATAAACAGATAAACCAGTGGTCGCCAAGCTTTTGTACACTACGAGTTTATCTCATGAACTGGCTGGTGTGGCGTGGAGTGTGTTATTACAAGGCGGTATGAAAAGATTTTTTCTAACACGCCAACAGATGGCAGCACAAGGCTGCACGCACAGTCACAGGGAGCGCTGGTCTTGATAAGTCATCGTGTCTAAAGACATCGTACATCTGGAGCTGTGCAACTGGTGCTATTCTGACCATGTGTGTTGCCACGTCTGCGATTTCATCATGGACGGTGCGAAAAACTGGATGTTAAACAACGACGATGCACCGGATCACCGAGCTCTCCTCACATGCGAGATTCTCACCGGAAACATCTCGCTTCTGTTCCCACCCGACTTCGCCCTCTTCCTGAAGATAAAGATCCAACTCAAAGTTCGCCATTTTGACAACATAGCGGAGATCCGGCACACACCGCAGAAGGTGCTTAACACGCTCAGAAAAGAAGACTTCCAGGACATATTCCAGATGTGCCAGGATCGCTGGGAGCACTGTATTGTAAACTTTTTGATACTACCTCGTATGTGGGTGTAGATACTTTTCCCAGAACCTGGTTGCATCTCTTTGACAGGTAGTTGGGGACCTCTGGTGTAATCCGTTACACACTGTTTTATTACAGCTGATTTACAACATTAGCACAATGTGAAAGTATTCAAATTTAATAGAAAGATAAAGAATGAGTCCTAGTGGATATATTTTTAACTGACTAGAAATGGACAATGTGTACAAATTTGACTTTTTTCCCCTGCTTTTTTTTATTGAATCGTTTGTAGTTTCGGAGTTAAACGAAATGTAAGGATCTATACCCTGTATAAAATTGTTGGAAACTACAAAAACAAACAAAACTGATTCCACCAATTCCATAGTGTGTATTTTTACCGAAGTGTGCTACCTACCGAAGGCCCCTCCATGAGACATATTGTTTTAACTGGTAATCTGGGCGTGATTATTCACGGACCTGTGTGTTTGCTTTTCACATGTAATCTCCAGCTTGCCTTGTCCCGCTGCTAACTAAACAGAAATGAGCGGAGGCGGGGTGGACCCCTGTGTCGGCCGACAGCGCCTAATGGGCATGGAAATATCCGGACCTTTGTTGCCGGCGTCCAGGCATGAGCATCTGAGCGAACCCAGGCTTTAATCTGGTGACCGTGAAGAGACCTTGACTGGTTAGACAAAATAGGCCAAATCTCAGGAGAGCTTCGCTCAACAGAATGGGGGCAAATATCTTTACACACCAATACTAGCTATATTTACAGGCGAGATGACACACTGAGGGCGATTCCCAGATGTTTGGTTTGGAACAGATACATTCAGATTCGATTCTTCAGTATGTCCCTGCGAGCGACATAAAAAAAAAAAAAACCCACTAAATGCAAAAACCAGCTTGAGACGTGTAACGTCAGCCATAACATCGTTCATCGGCGGTATCCAGAATGCTAAATCTCGGTACAATGTTCTAAATGAAAAAAACTACATGATAGTGCGAACAATTATATTTTATGTTTAAATATATATTTATTGTTTTTAATTGTAAAATTTGTTACTGTGAAAATACACTGATGGCCAGAAAATAAAACATCATCCAACAGCTTATTCTGCAACATGCACAAACCTCAACAAACTGAAGATTTTCCTTAAGGCGTTTTCTGAGGCCATAAACGATCCGAATGACCATCAATTCCCACGAATTACATACAAATCAGTACAAATAGTTCTAGCTGACGTGCAAGCGGGTGGCGAGAGACACGGTTCTGATCCTTGTGCCAAACATTCAATTTCTGAACATTCTTGTCCTTGCCTACTTAGCAACCAAATACTTCAGACGACAACAACCATTAGCAGCTCATGATACACATTAGCGTGTGGGCTTGGACGCTAATAACAAGCTTAAAAAATAAAAATAAATGCACGCGTCAACGAGTAGATGGAAATCTTCAAAGAGATATATCAGTATACAGACCTGTTTGATTACCAGAAGCAAAGGGTCACATGTCGAGCGTGAGTATCGGTGACCCTGGGTTTGTTCCTCTGCCAGAGTGAATCTGGGTTTATGGCTTCCAGCAAAACCCTTCATAAGAATGCATTGAGCGCCATAAGTTCTTCTTACCGTATCAGTTTCACAAGCAGAGGCTTCCCAAGGGAACTGCAGTGACTTGAGGCAGGTTGAGATGCCAGGTTTAAGACGGCAGCCATCCGGCCCGTGTGCAAGCTCAGCAGCAGTAAAGTCAGGATCGTTATCCAGATGTTATGCAGCTAATTTAAGGGGAAGGTCAGTTTTAAAGAGTCGGGCCTGTTGAAATCTCTTAACATGGTGACAGTGAGTCAGACACGGTCCTTACGCACGACAAAAGCACAAGATGTGCAAATATTCCTTTAAACAGAAACTACCATCTATTCATTAAAAAGATCTCCAAATCGGCCCGGGTCATGTTTCCTCCAAAGACCGAGCCATATTTAAAGTTCTGCCTTTGCCCCGGTTCTGTATAAAATTATTTTTAGAAACCATGGACGTGCCTCCTCTAAACCTAACATCCAAAAAGTCACCATCAACGTCGAAAGGTATGCAGAGGTTGCTGAACAATATATGCTTCCACCCAGACAACGTTTTTTCGCAGAAGGCCTGAAGAAGCATGTCTTCATAGTTGAAGAGCGTGTGTTCTGAACAGGCCTGGCTGCAATTCAGACCGTTCCGAAATCTAAAACATTCGGCGCATCATAAAATGAAAAATACAACAAAGAAAACCCAAGACTGTTGAGAAAACAGAATCCTGTATCAGACTGATACAAAACAACATTCCTCTCCCAAAACTCCAACAACTGGTCTCCTCCGTTCCCAGATTGTTGTTAAAAAAGACAGGATGCTACACAGTGGTAAACATGGCCCTGTCCCAACCTTTTTTTTTTTTTTTTTTTTTTTAAGAGACATATCCCAGACATGAAATTCAAAATATTTAACACTTGAAAAGAGTGCATTTCCTCAGAAAACATTAAACGTTGGAACAATCTTCTATTGTCTATAAAATGGGTTTATGAGATTTCCTTTGCCTTCTGTATTTATTTATTTACATTTTAAACAAGCGTCTCAACCTTTCTTTGGATTTAGAAACATCTAAGCCTGATGTTCAAATGTATATAAAGGTTGGCATGACTGATACTTTAAGTCCCTACATCACCTTTGAAAAGAAAACGGCAACCAAAAAAAAAAAAAAACCTAAACCTCAATTCCATCATCTGTCATTTTGTACTTTGACTGGACATGGTGTACTTGAGCTACTTTTAGTTTCCCTTCCAAGGTCACTGTGGTGGAGCAAAGTGTGTTTGTGTAAACAATCCAGCATGGTGGTGCACAACACACACACGTCTTTATCTCACATGCGGATTGTTCAGAATTTCTAATGCACAAATCCTGAAAAATCATATGCTTAAAAAAAGTCATCATGAAACTTCATAAGATAATCTGACACAACCATCAGTGACAGCAGCATGATTCTACAGTCTGGGATAAAAAGAAATCAGCCCCAGACTCACTTTTATGTTTGTGTGTTTTATTGAAAAAATAAAAAAAAAAAGGACAAAACAATCCACTTTTAGACATTTCATAAGATCAGCTGAAACGTTTTCCTTTTTGCCAATCGATACTTTTCTGTATTTTTGCATTAGCAGCAGAAATAAGACAAAGACCCCCACCCCCAAAACAAACAAACAAACAAGCAAACAAGCAAACAAACAAACAAACATTCGATATAAGATGTGGATGTAGTCAAATCAAGTCAAGTCGGATTTTCTTAACATTTTAACCGCAGTGAAACAAAACCGCGTTTCTTTCACCCAGGACGATGGTGTTATAGACAACAAAAAGGAAACCAAGAACTACACAAAACTAACAACAAAGTGCACATGTGCAACATTAAGTGCAAATACAAAAACACAATATAATACAAAGCGACTGTAAAAACAGTGACGGTGGAAACAGTAGACACACCGTGCTACATGACGAAACCTGTCCAATATGTCTAAACAAACCAAAAAAAAAAAAAAGGAATATCAATTGTTATAACTTGCTCCACAAGAATTCAACACCACTATATCTCCACTAAGATCAAAAAAACAGTGACTGTGGAAACAGTAGACACACCGTGCTACATGACGAAACCTGTCCAATATGTCTAAACAAACCAAAAAAAAAAAAAAGGAATATCAATTGTTATAACTTGCTCCACAAGAATTCAACACCACTATATCTCCACTAAGATCAATAAAAACCGCCTACGTTTAGTTTCACACCACAACGCAAACAGTGTTTCACTTGGCTAGATGAAAGTCATGACATTTTCTTTTCCAGTGGAGGTATCTTATCCTACATCTGACTGGCTGCCTTCTGTAAACCAGAACATCAAGAACTGCTGTCACATCCGCTGGAAATGCAAACAAATTAATTACGATCCCATGGGTTGGGAACACCCAGCTCAATCCACACTAACGGAAACTTTCATCTGCAACACAAACACGTGGGCAGTTTCGCAAACTCGTGGTCCAAACCCCTGCTGAAACACGCAGCGAGTAAGGAAGTCAATGTGACTTTAACTTCGCTACATTTCAAAGCCAAATTTCCCTTTTAACTTTACATTTTGCAAAATCAGTCATTTATTTATGAAGATAAAAACTTGTTTAAACACACAGCAAATGACCAATCAGGGTCGAGCGCGGCCTCTGTTTTCAACTCGTTTTGATTGGCGCTTGGTTTATCTACTGATCACCAACATCAAGCAGAACATTTCGAGAGGAATAAACGATCGAGAAACTCCAGACTTGAATTTGCCACAACTCACGTGACCTTATTTGAGTGATTTTTTTTTTAAGTATTTGAAAAGAAGTTTTTGGGCTCATGATCATTGTCATAGAAATCAATGTGTTCGACTCATTAATATCATTCTATTAATAGATCAGTGTGCTGAGAGTCACATTCAAGTCACATAATAAATCATAGTATACTTAAGTAAATTTGAATGCTAAAACTTTTGTACTTTTACTCAAGTGAAAGTTTAAAGGGAGTAATATTTTATTGAGTGGATCTCTACTTTAACTCAAGTACATGTTTGTGTACTTCATCCACCACTGAAACATGGCTTCAAAACATTTTTAAATAAGAATACAGCGTTCAAAATTTAAATACTGGACTTCGATATTCGGTCCGACGTGTGTGTTATAGAAATTTGGCAAACAAAAGTGGTTCCTGTATAAAAAAAAGAAGAAAAAAAAAGAAAATCAACACATCCCCCACTCTGCATGGCCAACTGACCCCTTCTCTTCAAACAAATCAGTGCCTACGGTGATCAAGGGGAATCCTTCAAAGGAAACAAAAGCAGGCCAGACCTCTGAATAAGGTATCCCTTTTTTAAAACTATGCCAACCCGACACAGCGCTTCAATAGCAGCCTCCTTTGATCTTTTCTCGGCTAGACGATGGCGGCTGCGTTCGGCCAGATGAGCTCCTCCTAATGTCAGCGCGCAAACAGACCAGAGGAACATCTAAGGAACATCTGTTTTTTGGATCCCTTTCAACACCTGTCAAGGAGACATCATCTACCTGGGACATATGCGAGGGTGGAGGGGTGGGGAGCACGATGCTCATCTTCTCACCTGAGGGGACACGACTGCAAGTGAATCAGGCGACTGATGCGGATTTCAGCTGCTCTGACTCAGATTCCCTTCACCACTCTTACATGCGAGTGTGAATAAACAAGGAGAAAAACGACGACTCCGTTTACAGCCGTCACAATCTCAAATCCAGCGAAGCAGAAAAACTTCAATTAACCTTTGTTTTATTTTCTCACACTAAAACAACAAAAAGCTTTTGCACTGGTTTTATTTTTTTGGAATTTAACCTGGTTGATTAACTCAAAGATTAAGTCATTGCCCTTTTAAGCAAAACCTTGAAGAACCCATCTTCATCATCTATCCATGTCCTGATGCTAATGCATATTTTCATACAGACACACACACAAAAACACAAAAATCCAAAATTAAATCTCAACCAAATTAATTCTTAAATATAAAATATATGAAAATTTCTACAGATTTACATTTCTAAGTGAGGTACAATTACTTCTGCATAATTTTCCTCCTCGTTGTCCAACATGAGCTTTTATAAATAAATAAAAATATAAAAAGGAGTTCAACCTGTTCACAGATAGAGAACTAACATGGACATGCTAACACCCAAATGGAGTTATGTGTGTGTGTGTGTGTGTGTGTGTGTGTGTGTGTGTGTGCGCGTGTGGTTGGAAGAACTTGTCTGAAAGCCTTTTGGAGAAAGTTATTCATTAAAAAAAAAAGTTATTTATTTTATTTTTACCATCATTTTGGACTTCATAAAAGGTCAAGAGAAACTTTTTTTTTCCTCAGAACTGAGAACACACACCTGCACTATGGACCAACCCCCAGAAACATCTTGCTGACCCAACAAAACTGCTCAGTCCCAAGTCTTAATACACAGTCATATTCTCCCAGGCAACGACTTCATTTACTAGAAAACCGCTTTCTTAGTACCGTAACTGCGTCACACACAGTCAGCATGTGGGTCTTTGTCAAATTTAGCACTTAGCAATTGTGAGCTGTGTAGGAAATTCCACTAGTGCTAATTACGTATAAATGGATAGACATCGTTCGACAGACAGATATCAATAAACAGAAAGACAGACAAATAGTCCGATAGACAGACAAAGATAGATAGACAGATAAGAACACAGAGGTAGTCTGACAGATAGATAAAGACAGACAGATAGATATAGAAACAGAAAGACAAATAAACACATTGAGAAATGCAGACAGACAGGCTGAGATATAGACAGACAGACAGACAGACAGACAGACAGACAGACAGACAGACAGACAGGAACAGAGGTAGTCTGACAGATAGATAAAGACAGACAGATAGATATAGAGACAGAAAGACAAACACATTGAGACATGCAGACAGACAGGCTGAGATATAGACAGACAGACAGACAGGAACACAGAGGTAGTCTGACAGATAGATAAAGACAGACAGATATAGGGACATAAAGACAAATAAACACATAAAGAGACATGCAGAGAGACAGACAAGAACACAGATGTAGTCCAACAGATAGATAAAGGCAGACGGACAGGTATAGAGACAGAAAGACCAACTCAAATAGAGACATGCAAAGAGACAGACAGATATAGAGACAGAAAGGCAAATAAAACACAAATAGAGAGACATGCAGACAGACAGGCAGAGACACAGACAGACAGAAAGAAAGAAAAAGATAGACAGACATAACACGGATGTAGTCTGACAGATAGATAAAGACAGACAGACAGACAGATATAGAGACAGAAAGACAAACACAAATAGAGAGACATGCAGACAGACAGGCAGAGAGACAGACAGCTTTGTCACTACATAGTACAGATCATACCTATTTACTTCACTACATCAAACAGATTTCCATTTTTTCTGCTCTTCATCATATTTATATTCATGATCTACCTTGTTGCAGGTCAGATTCTCACCATCGCCTCACACTTTTATTAAAACGTTTATTAAGATTATTAAAAACAACTTTATGACATCTCATCATTCCACCTGAAACCTTGGTAAAAGCAACACTAAGACTGAGAGCCTGGAAGAGAAATGACAAGACTGGGGTTTTGCACTTCTCTCCAGATCTCCTATTAGTCCATGTAGATCTTCTTAAAAAAAAAAATAAATAAATAAATAAAAAACCAATCCTTTCTTTATTTATTAATACAAGGAAAAAAAAAAACATCCTGGAGCTAAAATTAGTGTCTGTGCATTCATGCCCATGTGCTTGTCTATCTCCTGTGGGCAACTTCTGCTCCTCATGCAAAGCGGTTCTCCATGTTCAGACTTTTCTCCAGAAGCAAGAACATTCTCCACTGGTTCCAGCTCACAATTTGTAAATTTCAATATGGTTATATATGTTTAATAAAGTGAAGAAAACTTACCCTGGTTGCACAGAATTCAGGTCTGCTGGAGCTCCTGGAGGTCCTGCATGGTCGGAGCTGAGCTGCTCGCTGCTGCTGCGGCGGCAAGAAGAAGTTTTGGATAATTCCTGAGCGCCAGAAGTCTGACTATTGCTGGTTTTGTCCAGAAGAAGGTGTTCAGTCAGTGAATTGGTGTGCTGAGCATGTCGGCTCTGCTGGGATAAAGTGGCCTGCACGGCGGCGGGTGAGGACACGGATAGGTAGTGGAGCTGCGCGGCGATTGGAGCTCCGGCGCTCTCGGCGGAGGAGAGATGGTGCAGCGCGTCGTCTCTCTTCAGATCCACACTCCTGACTTTTCGCAGCTCTTTGCGTCTCCACTGCGCATTTTCGCCCGCGTTTCTCTTCGCCTTCCCCGGACTGGTCGGAAGACCAGGAGCACCGAAACCGCAATCTGGTCCGCTTCCGACGTTTGCACACTTCGACTCCGTTAATCCCGACGACGAGGTCCGGCTCCCCGCCGTCGCCATTTTCTGCCCCGGTTTTTTTTTTTTGCCACTTAATAGGTGAAATTGGAAAGGGAGTGGAGGAAGCAGGGGGGGAGGAGCCAATGGGCGGAGTTAATGCACCTACTTTCTGTATACACACACAATCGACAATATGGAAAGCCAATCGGGTGTACACGTGTGGGCGTTTCTCTTGTAGGTAATAATTTGGTTCAGTTACTTATAAGATACTATGTTGAAATAATTTTTCCTACAAAAAAAGCAAAACAAGGAATTTTCTTTTGCTTTATTTAAGTAACACTGGATTTAAAACAGTCTTAAATAAGTGCAATTGCACAACATGAAATCAATTGTGACATGCAGGAAATTGCACTATCCCTGAATAGATAGATAGATAGATAGATAGATAGATAGATAGATAGATAGATAGATAGATAGATAGACAGGAAAGTGGGGGGCTCAGTGGATAAGGATCTGGGTTATGAAAGTTGTGGGTTCAAGCCTCAGTATCAGCAAGCTGACATTCTTGGGCCCCTGAGCAAGGCCCTTAACCCTCAGTGCTCCAATGGCACTGTAACATGGCTGACCCTGCTCATGATCCCAGCTGCTTAACATCGCTGGGATATGCAAAGAAAAAATGTCACTATCCTGTAATGTAAATACGACAAGTAAAAAACACCTTTACCTTATATGTCTTAAATAAGTGCAATTGCACAACATGAAATCAATTGTGACATGCAGGAAATTGCACTATCCCTGAATAGATAGATAGATAGATAGATAGATAGATAGATAGATAGATAGATAGATAGATAGATAGATAGATAGATAGATAGATAGATAGATAGCAGGAAAGTGGGGGGGCTCAGTGGATAAGGATCTGGGTTATGAAAGTTGTGGGTTCAAGCCTCAGTATCAGCAAGCTGACATTCTTGGGCCCCTGAGCAAGGCCCTTAACCCTCAGTGCTCTAATGGCACTGTAACATGGCTGACCCTGCTCATGATCCCAGCTGCTTAACATCGCTGGGATATGCAAAGAAAAAATTTCACTATCCTGTAATGTAAATACGACAAGTAAAAAACACCTTTACCTTAGATAGATAGATAGATAGATAGATAGATAGATAGATAGATAGATAGATAGATAGATATTTTTATGTTTTCGTGATCTTCCTTGTTGTCGGGGAGATTCTCACCATTGTGCTGCTGTCACACTTTTAGCTCTGCTATAGGGGCTACTAAAACATTCTCTCGTAACATTTCATCACATCTAATCTTTTAACCTGAAGCTGCGCAGATGTTAAAAGCAACACTTAAACACATCAGGACACAACAGAGCAACACAACTCTGGAACCCTGGAACACTGGTAGGCATAAGTAAAATGAATTACTGATGAAGTGACATAAATATCAAGAATTATAAGTAAATGAAATTTGTGTAGAACTGAAATGTACTGCCAGTAATGTATGGCAAAATAATGTGTGTTTGTGTAGAGTGCAAAAAAGTATAACAAATATTTTTTCCATAAATTAGAAGCTAATTTTTTTTTTCTAAAATCTTTTTACGCATCTTTATCAGTAATTCCACAGCTGGCTGTACAATATAGAATAGAATAGAATAGAATAGAATAGAATAGCCTTAATTTGTCACATATACAATACAGCACAGTGAAAATCGTATCCCACCTTGCAGGGTCAGCCTTGTTACGGCACCCCTGGAGCACAGAGGCTTAAGGGCCTTGCTCAAGGGCCCGAAAGTGGCAGTGGCCTTAACCACTAAGCTACCACTCCCCTTATATATGAACTTATACATATAACATATATGAACATGTTAACAGCCGTAGGCTCCATTGGCTTTCCATACTATGTAGTATATACAATAAACATTCATATATATGATGTGTATTATATAAAATATATATGTATTATATACAGTATATATACACACACATTATGTGTGTTTGTGTGTCTCTGTGTGTATAGTTATACAACTATGTACCTCATTCCACAAAAGTGTACCTCACCAGGAAGTGTCTTGGCAGCTCACAATCAATACAATGCAAGTGTTATTAGTGTGTCATTAGTGTGTGTGTGTGTGTGTGTGTGTGTGTGTGTGTGTGTGTGTGTGTGTATGTGTTTATAGAAATAGATGGTTTATTGCGTCCCTATATTTTTTGGGTCAGCCCCTGGCCAGCTTTGTGACGTTGCGAATGTCATTGTCTTGTCAATAAATCCCCGTTTTCTTGTTCTTCTTCTTTCCACATAAATTTGCCCTGAATGTTAAATCACAAATCCATTTTCCTGTGAATCATGTCCTCTTTGAAAGCAGTGATTGCTTTCTATCTTGTCCTGCAGAATACAAGACAGACCTAGATGTAACACAAAAATCGCAACAAGCTACATGTTATTGCACGATTTCTCCAAAAGATCTTCAGCGGTAAATATTTTTGAGTTGGAAGATTGCTACACTGTGGTTTTAGGTACAGGATGGCTAACAAAAACAATTTCCTGTCAATGTGGCTCCAGTTTATTACTGAGTGCTATTCTTGGCCAGTCAGGCTTCCTGTAGCTTCTGCAGTTCCTGCTCATGTGGAACGCTGCTCAAACAATCTGTGTGCTCATATTTTAATTATCTCAGATCTGATCAGCTCTTTTTCAGTGAGTTTGTAGAAACAGATAAAATAATTTCAAATGAATTGCAATGGAATGAAGATTCAAAAATGCTTACATGGTTAGTGTTAAGACTTAGACTTAGGCTCAGCTATCACAGTGAAGTTTAGTAAGGATTGCACATCATATAGTGATGTACAGGTACTAATTCTTCATCTGGACCTTCCCTCCTTCCTTCCTTCCCCTCTTTTAATGCGTAGTAAATGCAGTAAAAGGGTATCATGTTACGGTAACACTAACACACTTATTTTACACTTTTGGTGGTGGATATAAGTGCTTTATAGAGTGCTTTACATATGTGATGTGGAGATTCCACAAATGGAAGTCACCTCTACTAAGATTGTTAACCTATTTAGTACAGGGGGAAGATGTAGTGCAGTGGTTAAGGGCTTGAACTTGGGATCAGAAGGTTGTGAGTTTAAATCCCAGCACCACCAAGTTGCCACTGCTGAGCCCCTGAGTAAGGCCCTTAACCCTCTTTCGCTCAGGGTGTAATTAACATAATTGCAATGTAAAAGAAATGTAAATGAAAAACATTGCATGGATGTACACTACAAGATATTTTGATATATTAATGAAATTGGAATTCTCAGAGTTATACTAACATTGAATATATGATCCTGGACTTTAACTTGTTTGTTGATTCTGATGATTAAAATAGCACACTGTAAATGTTATTTCGAAACTTTAATTATAATCTGTCATTTTAGTTTATTTTAAATGTAAATACAATCGACTTTCACATGAATGTATGAGTAAAATATGATTCTGTATGAAAGACTATATAAAATGTGTTATTATGTGAATAGTATCTGATCGTGTTGAAAATGGAAACACATGTGAAAATAAAGGAATCATGTAAAAAAAAACTAAAATGCATTTATATGCTGTAAATGAGACATGTATACATGTAAACAACAATGTGTCTAAAAAACATTTGCCCAATTTGAATACACTTCATATCATGTATCACGTGATTATTCATGTGTGATGTTTATGTGACTGCTGTGAATGTGCTAAAAAATATGTTCAGTTCAAGTACTTATAAAACTTTTGTAAATATGTATCGGAACAAGGCATATATTGAGTATATTGTGGGTTTTTTAGAATAATTTTGACCACTGGCACAGATAAAAGCACATTTACACACTTGCACGTTTGACCTTGAATGCGCCAATAATTTCTTTTTTCTTTTTTAGGCATCCACGTAAAAGTGGGTTTGATTAAATACAACATTCTCTCTTTTCTTTTTTAATAGTCATACTGAAGCCATGCACTACAGTGACCCTTTCATGATGATACACAATTAATGACACATTTTTATTATTTATTCATTCATTAATGGCGGACAGCAATGTAATAAATATAATTTGTTACTGTAGTTAAGTAGCTTTTTCAGGTACCTGTACTTCACTAAAATATTTTCATTTGGGGAGAATTTTACTTTAACGACAATCAGTCGTTCCTTTTTATTTATGAGGATAAAAACTTTATGATTAAATTAAAATTAAATGGTCAAACACTAAGCGAGCCACCGATCAGGGTCGAGCGCACGCTTTGTTTTCAACTCGTTTTGATTGGCGTATCTCTGTGTATCTACTGATCACCAACATACAGTTTAACATCAAGCAGAACATTTAGAGAGAAATAAATGATGGAAAAAACACCAGACTCGACCTCGCCACAACACACGTGACCTTATTTACACCATTTTTGGAATGTTTTTACATAAACTGAGTTGATAAAGCAAAGAGTGTTGTGACAAAAATTAAAATACATTAAACCCATAATCAATCATAGTACTTTTGATACCTATGTTCTTTCGAAGTTGAATACATTTGTACATTTAACTCAACTACATGGTTTGTGTACTTCATCCACCACTGATCTCGAGCCTTTCCTAACACTACTGAGTAACTGCAGGACCCTTTACTGGGCATCACACACTCACACACTAATTTACACCTACGCATAGTGAATCCTGGCATGTTCTTGGAAGGTGAGAGAAAACCATAGAACCTGAAGGAAATTCATCACAGTCAGTAAATTGAGCTCAGGACTGAACTGGGGACTGCAGGTTTGTGAGATGCTGCTGCTGCTACTGTACCATTGTGTTGAGGGTGATAATAGATTTTTTTTCAAAGCTAAAATAATCAATACCGTAGGTGTTTACACTGGTGCTTTGCCTACCATTTAAAATAGTTTGTGCTGCAGGACTTTTGGAAAACTCAGCATCAAGACAAATTACATCCTGTTTCAGTCAAGCATTTGATGACATTTTCAAGTGCTTTTATTTAAAAAAAAACCTTCCACTGCCTCATTTGAGCCCAATATTGCTGTCAGAAAGAAAACAAAAGGGTGGGAAAGGTCCGAATGAGGCGGACAAAGATTTTTTTTGTGAAAGCTGCTTGTGGCAGCTTTCTAAATATGTCTCACAACTGTCAATGAACTTTTGCACTGCTCGACGACACATCACGCCACTCATTCCATTTGATTTGACATTGATTTCACACTGCTGAAGCATCTGGCAACCTGACAATTCCCTTTAACCCCTGCGCGTCACTTGATTTATTTCCCCAATGCCTTTCCTGACGTTGGTTTTAAGATTGAGAATTGCTTTGCCCTCGAATCCCAAGATTTCCAGCCCGACACAGTGCGGACCAGGAAGCAGATCCTGCTGAGCCGATTCAAGCCGTGCATGCAGACACTGCATCCATGCGTATGGCTGGCAGAGCTGGGACTTCAGCCCAGAATGTGTCACAGGCAGGAGCAGGGGGCAACTTTTGTCCCGGAAACCCCCACACGGAGGCTTCTAGGTGCATACCTTCAGAAGTGGCATTCCAACACTCAAGGGGTTTGTGGTGACGTGGTGAAAAGATTTGCAACACCCTTGCACACCCACACACAACAGCAAGCACACATTTACACATTTGCACATTGTTGACCTTGAATGCTCTAATAATTTATGCGGTTGGGTATTTTTTCCCCTTTTTGGGGGGGTTTGGGGGCGATGAGAGGAGACATGTCGTCACAGCTATCATTTAACTGTCTGCTTTTGCGTTCACATTAGTCCTGCAACCGCCGGTAAGCAATTTTAATCCCAGCTCTTATGACAGATTTGTGGCCACATTTTCACTTTGAAGGAGGACGATTAAGAGAAACCAAAACGATTACGCTAAACATTTCAGCCCACAGTCCGTTGGTACGTTTGAAATAGTATTTGAACAACATTACTGTGGTCGTCGTGCCACTATTCTTCTGACTTAGTTTTTTTATACAAATATCTTCTGTATTTTACATATATAAAGACATGGCACTGAGAACTGATTATCAAATTTCATTATTTTATGTTTCATTACATACTATTTTTAATTACTTGTTGTTTCAAAGCCAATATTGAGATCACTGTTGAATAATTAAATATAGGGAATGGTGCTGGTAGTCCCCTGATCTGTGTCTGGTGGTAGGATTTGAGACCGGGGTGATGTGGGGATTTGGGGAGGGGGGAAGTGGGGGTATTTGTCATGCCAAGAACTTGGAATATGCACAACATTTACAGCTCTGGAGCTGGTCAAAGCATTGCTTTAGATGGTATCTTCAATTCGAATGTCACTTGTCACCATGTCACTGTTGCTGGAATAGTGGCTCTGAGTCATGGATTTACATAATACTCACCTGTCGTATCCGATTTAACCTAAAGATATTTAAACATAGTGAAAGACAAAAGTCAAGAGGGAATGCATGAATAACATTTGTTTGGAACATCACAATTTCAATCTGGTCTTGGTGATATATATTTTTTTTTTATTATTATATCGCACAATAAGTTATAAATATTTATACA
This sequence comes from Silurus asotus, assembly GCA_024362625.1. Classification (NCBI taxonomy): domain Eukaryota; kingdom Metazoa; phylum Chordata; class Actinopteri; order Siluriformes; family Siluridae; genus Silurus; species Silurus asotus. Next base: position 694,246 of record MU558737.1, on the reverse strand, counting down.
GTGTCTATGTAATTTCAAGTCTGATTATCATGCCATGTGCTACTTTATCTTAAGAAAGGAATACTGAAGAAGGTCTTTGGACTGTAATTAATATCAACAGTCTACTACAATGACTCAGGGCCAATAGTTTTGCATTTAAGTGCTGAAGTGTACATCTCAACAATGAGATTTGATGCCACCCAGATGAGGATGGGTTCCCATTTGAATCTGTTTCCTCTTAAGGTTTCTTCCTCTTGCCATCTCAGGGATTTTTTCTTCCCACATTTGCCACTGGCTTGTTTATTATGGATAAGCTTACAATTATAAAAACGTGTAGGCACTAAACTCGTACATATCTGAAAAGATGCATTGAGACAATGCTCATTGTTAAAACAAGACAGGGTGGGCCATTATAGTAAAATAATCAACAATGGTGTGGCCTAGAAGAAAGTGTTACTTCTACCATCTTCAAGTTGATTATTTCCCTATAACAGAATGCTTTAGAGCAGGGGTCCCCAATCCCCGGGCCGTGGACCGGCACCGGTTCGTGTGTCAATTGGTACTGGGCCGCACAGAAAGAATACATAACCTACATTATTTCTATTCTATTTATTATCTGATTCTGAACGATGTTTTATTTTAAAAGATGACCGATTTCTCTGCGCCACATCTGTCTATGACTCACTCTTGATGCATGTCATGATGCCTCGGTCACATGTCTTACCTCCATCCTCTACCTTCTTAAAGGGGCTGCTCCGGCCGCTAACACATAATACATTACTGCTAAATTCAGACCCCCAAGCGAGCAAAATGAACAAAAAAACAACACAGTGAACTCACGATTATTATTATATTTAGAAGATACCAGTTTTTATGCCGGTCGTATTGTTTTATTTAGTTGTATTTATCCGCCACACCTTAAAGGCTGGTCCGTTTCGCAAAAAAGGTTGGGGACTGCGGCCTTATAGTGTTTGAATTTTCCTATACCACAGCAATGTGCCACTGATGTACCAGGAGAAAGAATTCAGCCTGGAGCTTCCACAAAAATAAGAAACTAAGCATACGTGATAGTTTGTATGTAATCAACATATAGTCACGTTTTATGATCGCCCAGAATAAACACACACACTTGTCAGAGATATAGAATGGAAAAAAGGTTAAGCCTTTCCCAGCAACAAAAGATTTAAAATCCACCATTGTAAGTGTGTTTGTGTTTGCGCCGAGCAGAGACGACTAAAGGCAGAGAGACAGAAAGACAGACAGGATGAATGGGAAGAGTTTAAATTTACAGCACACACTTAAGATCCTATGTAATCCTACAGCCGGATTTACCCCTTATAGTTTAAATATGTCCACAAGAGCCGCAAGAAAGAGCACGGGGCTCCAAAGAGACAGATTACTGGAAGTTGCAGTCATATTTTGGGATGTTTTAAATCATTTAGATTAAAAAAAAAAGGGCATCTGTTTTAGCACAGCAGCATCCTGCTTATAATAGTGCAAGTTGGCATTTAGATCCTTGATTTAGAGAGCTAAATGGTGTTTTCCTGGAAAGAGATGAGATGAAATGTCAAAACCTCAACCTTCAGGCACATCTATTCGTCACAGCTAGCATTTTTGGTTCGTTTTATGGGCAGAATCGTCTCAGATAGAATCAAACCAAAGAAACATGGCTATGGAATATTTTCCTTTCTTATACTGTAACCACCCGAAACACATCTGGTGCAATCTGCAGTGTGCTCATTCAGAAGTCTTTTCCTTTTAATGTGGGATCAGTACTGCCCCCTCTCAGTCTTCGACAAACAGATAAATCTCTAGAGCACAGTAGGCTACTCTTAAACGTCTGTCTTAAAACGCAGCTTTTTGGTTTTCTCAGACGTTCGTGCAGTGTGAATGATGATTCAAGTGAAGATACCAGTAGCGAGCAGCGCATTTAGGCCTTCAGTGGAGGCCTTCCTGAATCCATCCACTACTGTAATACCATCATTATGATGCCACGGCGATAGAAACCATCCATGGTATGGAAAAGCATAGTAGAACAAAACACTGCATCACAGACATTAATAAAGCAAGAAACACAATGAACGCAATTCAACAGGTCTCCTTTCACTGGAGCCACAGCTGCACCGCCCGCATACATCATCTCTAGCAGAAAGCATCATCCAATGACCCCAGGTCTTCCCTGCATTTTTAAACATCGTTGTGCATTTTTTACCGTGATTACGGCTTTTCTGGCTATTCGAAATTATTATGCAAATTCTACGAAAAAGAAACCGCAAACTTGCGCAGTTTGCTACAGATGCGTGTAGCGAGCTCTGACTAGTGCGCTTTACACTTAACCCTCCTTTATTTGATGTTGAGAAATGTTAGCTTTATGTCACCACTGGATTTTGCACTCCTGTTATGTTATTTAAGCTCTCTTTTACCTCTTCTGATATAAATAGGATAAATAAAAATACATATTATGTTTCTATTGTATATCTATCTTATATTACTTTATATAATTCGTACATCCGCTCATCAGCTCTAATTCTTTACACTGGTTGAAAACATACTGTATGTGCATAAATACATTCATAATACATACACACAGTCATCACTCTGAGCTTGACTCCAGCAAAACGTTCAGTAGCAAAATAACGTATATTTCTCCAGCGCAAAGATTCAACAACACCCCCGCACGTCAGACTTCCTTTCATTGATTGAAAACAATAAAATCTCTCCGCAAAGCTGTTTCCTGGCTCTGTCTAAACATGGAAAAGCACCACTCCTCTCTAAATACACATATAAAGACATTATTATTATTATTTATTTATTTATTTATTTATTATTAAATAATAAAGGGACTCCAATTAAAAAACAATTTTTTCAAGATTTTTGCCGATGGTACCAAAACAACCTTGGCAGAGGTTTTTTTATCAGAACATGAGAAGAAATAAAAGAAAGATAAGAATGAGACTATATAAACTGATCTTTTTTTGACATTCAGGTATGATGAAAGTGTTTCAGTCACTTTCATCATACCTGAATGTCAAAAAGGATGAATAACTGATAGTCATCAGACAACATAAAAGACCAAAATGGAGCCAAGTGTATAGAGAATAACTACGATACCAAAGCGTGTTCATCTGAGCTCATCCAATAACGAGTAAAGACACCAAGCAGATGTCAAAACACAGACAAGCATCGTTTTCAGTGTCCAGATGGACAAGCTGAGGACATATACAGTACAGACCAAAATTTTGGACACACCTTCTCATTCAAAGAGTTTTCTTTATTTTCATGACTATGAAAATTGTAAATTCACACTGAAGGCATCAAAACTATGAATTAACACATGTGGAATTATATATGGAATTATATACATAACAAAAAAGTGTGAAACAACTGAAAAATGTCATATTGTAGGTTCTTCAAAGTAGCCACCTTTTGCTTTGATTACTGCTTTGCACACTCTTGGCATTCTCTTGATGAGCTTCAAGAGGTAGTCACCTGAAATGGTCTTCCAACAGTCTTGAAGGAGTTCCCCGAGAGATGCTTGGCACTTGTTGGCCCTTTTGCCTTCACTCTGCGGTCCAGCTCACCCCTAAACCATCTCGATTGGGTTCAGGTCCGGTGACTGTGGAGGCCAGGTCATCTGGCGCAGCACCCCATCACTCTCCTATTATTATTATTAATTTATATTTTATTTATATTCATTTTTTACTATTTATTAATATTTAAAATGTAGGATATATTTGTGCTGTGACACATGATGTAAGTACTTCATAAGGCCCAAAGGAACCAAATGTGTTCAATTGCGTTGAGGTCAGAGCCCTATAGTAGGCTACTAAAGATAGGTTTCAACCCATCTAACACCTGGAACTGTAGCTTAGTGCTTAAGACATTGGATATTAGATCCGGAGGTTGTGAGTTCAAATCCCAGCCATTTCAAGCTGCTACCTCTGGGCCCCTGAGCAAGGCGCTTAGCTGCTTGGTTTTATAAATGAGATAAAATGTAAGTAGATAAGGGCAACCACCATAAATGTAAATGTAAAAAGTATATCTTGATGGAACTGGCTTTGTGAAGGGAAAATTACATGCTACCACATCCAAAGACATTCTATACCATTGTGAGTTACAGATGATCTTATCAGGGTAGACTGGTAAATGTGACGGGCCGTGAAATAGCTTGCACCTAATGTGACATCTAGCTTTCATATGTGACAGACAAACTGAAACAGCAGTACCAGGAAACAAAAGAAAGACCATATATGGAGAGTGGAAGTGAAGCAGCAGAGACCGCAAACAGTACGAAGACTGTCTGGGACATAATCAGGGCAGATATGACATTAAGCATAAAATCTTAAAAATGTGAAATGCTCTTCATCTTAAAAAGAACAAAATAGAACAAAAGTTACTTCAGTGAATATACAATAAACGCAGGGTTTAATGATCGCAAAGCTTCCTTTTTTTTTTTCTTCTCTCTTATACTGACCACTGTGTTTACAAAACCCTGGGACAGTCTTTCTATATCTAGAAAAGCTTTAGGAAAACAAGGATCCAGACAGGACACAAGAGAGTTTGTTGATGTAGGATCTCTTTATCTGGCTCTCTTGCATTCTCTATCTTTTTCTGTCTCTCCCTGGCCAGACAATGTCCTCTTCAGCCATGCCAAACATCACAAAAGGCAAAGAAATGCCAAATCAGCACAAAGCAACATGGAAAAATCAAGGTCTGGAGTGTGGAACATTATTACCCATAAAACCCGTGACTTTTGGACTTTACTTACAACCAAACATTGATATGTATCCAGCAAAGTATTACTGATTTTCTAAAGGTTTCTAAAGTTGTCAGATTTTTGGAATTTACACTTCGCTTTCTGACCTATAACTTAACGCCAGTGCATAAATACTGAATTCCTTTTTTTTTTTTGTCATCAAGAAGCAACCCAAATAAAAGATTTTACTATTGCATCTACAGCCCTTTGATTTCCTCCATGTGTATTGTGTGGTCCAGTTCAAACATCTCTCCCTTGCTGACTTTACCATTCAGGTTCTGGCTTGCCTGACATTTTTCAACACACCTTGATGTGAAGTGGAGGTTAAAAAGGCATGCATCTCAAAACAAAACCAACTCTGTTTATCACAATGCTTAAAAAAACCACAGCACAGCTGCAGAGTGGCATACGCTCATATACTTCATCAACACAATAATGCCTCAAACACTTCAGTTTGAAGTCATGGGAAAGAGATTTATACCTGAGAATCCTTTTTACAGTAGATAATTTGCGAAGAAAAAGATGTGTGGTACATTTTCTTCTCAAGAACACGATCTTAGTAATGAAGGTTTGAGTGGCTCACACACATTTGGTGCAAAAAATGAATTACAAAACAGGGATATTCTTCTTGTTGTTTCTAATCATTCGACACAGTCAAAGCAGTAATCAGCTGTATGGGCCTGAAAATAAGGCCACGTTGACAGTTGAGAGTTGTGTGTGAGCCCTCAAAGGATTTGGTGTGTGTGTGTGTGTGTGTTTGTGTGTGTGTGTGTGTGTGTGTGTGTGTGTAAGTTTGTCATTTACTATTCCCTTAACGGTCTGTGTATGTGCCAAGTGAAGAAAAAAAAGAGCGTTCACTATAATACACTTTTAAATATAATACAGACTAATGAGCATTAAACAGAACAGAATCGGTACTAGAGCAATAACCTTTGGCAATTTTATCAACGGCATGCTCTGTTGATGCTAGATGTTGCAAAGGTCAAGTCATGCTTGATTACTGTTCATTCCAGAAACAGATTGGGTTACTAAGGTTGGTAATTGCAAGGCCAAAAGTAATATACAGTAATATATACGGTTTCAAGGACCAGCGCACAAGACACAGGCAGAATTCTAATCTTGTCGAAATTAAAATCAAATGAATAGGACCAGAATATCTTTCTTGGCCAGCACGAGTAGGCTGAGATACTGTAGAGAGAAGGAAAGTGGTGAGAGTGGGAGTAAGTAAGGTAGGGTTAAAATGAGAACACTGGTTTGCCTCCCCTCCCACCTGGATCATGCTCAAACACTGTGCCTGGTACGGCGTAGTGCCTCGATCCTTCAAAACAATGACAAATCTACACCCCCATGGGATGACCTGACACAACGGCCCCAGAGGAGGACCTGTTGCCAAAATATCCAAGGCTGGAATATAATTGTAAACTTTTTCCCAGGACAGGATACTATAACAGAAAAGAAAAGTAAAGAAGTATTTGATTAAATCCATGTTTGATTCATTTTGTTGATAGCACTAACGCTGAGGAAACACTATCGTGTTGTTCATTGTCGATGTACAGTGATTCAGTTTGACTGATCTGGAAGTTAGACTGTGATTAAATACACACTTCTTAACAATGGCTAGAAGGATTTTCTGTTTCAGAAGCATAGTCATTTTGGAAATAGCATTGTGCACTAATTTTGCTAATACTGTACACCAATCAGTCATAACATTATGATCACCTGCCTAATGTTGTGTTGGTCCACTTTTTTGCTTCCAAAACAGTTGTGACCCATCAAGCATTAACAGCATTAACTTCTTTAGCAGTTTCAGCTACAGGAGCTCGTCTGTTGGATCGGACAGCACGGGCCGGCCTTCACTCCCTACGTATATCAATGAGCCTCAGACAATCATGACTCTGTCGCTGGTTCACTTCCTCCCTTGTACCACTTTTGATAGATACTGAACCAGGAACATCCCACAAGAGCTGCAGTTTTGGAGATGCTCTGACCCAGTCGTCTAGACAGCACAATTTGTCACATTGCTCAAATACTTATTCCATGATGAAGAGATAATCGGTGTTATTCACTTCGGCAGTCATATTATAATGTTATAATGTCAGTGTACATTCAAGGTGGTATAATGTGCAAGACTGAACTAGACAGATCTTAGTATGCAAAGATGTAATGCATTATGTAATGCAATACACCTTCACCATCCTTTTTGGGAGAATTGACTTTCTTACTACATGTAACAGTTTGTGATAATTTGAATGAAAAACCATTAAGAACTAAACTGAGATGGTATTTTAATACACTGAAATGTTCATTAAAGTGGTAAAGTTGTAAAAGTGAATGAACTATTCCTACGCTATATCTATATCTAGAAGAATTGTAGAAGGTGATATTAAAAAGTTTTGAGACTAGTTTCATAACAAGACAAACTTCATAAGTCAGTGTGCCAAAAGGCATCGTTCTGTGTAAATCAGGAGCCGTGCAACTGGTGCTATTCTCACCACGTGCTTTACCACGTCTGCTATTCTGACCACGAGCGCACTCTGAAGATCCAGCTCAAAGGTCGCCGTTTTGAAGACTTTCAGGACACATTCTAGAAGTGGCAGAAACACTGGGAGCACTATATTGCTGTACAAGAAGACTATTTTAAAGTTAATAGTGTGTAAACATAGATATATTCTACTCTTCTTTGAAGGCTATTCACTAGATCTTGAAATGTGGCTAAGGAGATGTTCCCATTTAGTTACTGGGGGAAGTGTTGCTCTAGTGCTGAGTTTCAATTTATCCTGAAGGTGTGCAGTGGGGTGGAGGTCATGATAGAAGATTCCAGCATTGGTAAACCATATCTACCCATACTTCAGATTGCACACATGATCATTGTCCTTGTCAAGTAAAAGGAAGAGAGAGGCAGACAGACAGACAGACAGACAGACAGACAGACAGACAGACAGACAGACAGACAGACAGACAGACAAACAGATAATGAATTCCAGCAGGTCTAGGCATCATTAATTTAAATTTAAGCATAGGGCACTGGCCAGCCTGAGACATAAAACTGAAACGCCATCAAGAGTTACTACATGATTAGAAAGATGAGATCTAGATGCATGCGTCCTGAGCAGAAAGGCTTGAGATTCCTGAAAAATCTTTCTGGATATCGTTCGGTGGTTAAACTTGTGCGCTTTTATAATAATAAAGCCAGATGAAAATCTTTATTTTGCCACAACAAGACGTGAAAAACTACAGCTCTGAATTGTGGGAAAGCAGGATATCTGCTGCCATAAAAAAATTGGGCACAGTTCTTTATTTCATCCTGTAACATATGAGGACATTTCAGAAGGTTCACATTTTTTAAAGAATGACATGATTCTACATACATTACATTTGTGCAGTCATTTCACAGGAATCCTTCGATGAGACAATTTAATACTCAAAATATATTTATGAGGTGCTCTGTTAGCTTTTATATCCCTGGTAAACAAACACACATCTTGTCAGTTTTGCTGGCAGAACTTTTCGATTTGGAAACCTGTCCACTTCATTGTGCATTTTAAATTAAAGACCTTGCTGTCATGACTCTTAGTGTTTTGGTTGTTTCTGGGTATTAGAAAGGTGCTTTTTGGATACCCGCATTGGTTTAATCCACTAAACTATGAGCTAAGTGGTAACAGCCATGTCTGTCATTACAAACAAAACATTGACATTAGTCGACTGTCATGAACATATGATAAAAACTGGTTGTTTTAGAGAAACCATGGCCCTGAAGAAGAGATTATCACCCCCCAAAAGCCTCTAAAAGGCGAAGCAAAGTATAGTGAATGTGGAAAATGTCATCACAAGAGTGCTTTGAACTGTAAAAGACCCTGAAGTCATATCATTCTTGATCCCATGTAAACGCTGATCTCATTATTTATAACTGAAATTTACAAATTAAAAGCATGTGTATTTAGGTCCAACAGTGCATTTGGACAGTACAGAGCAGCATGATGTAATATTATGCAAGTTCTGCAAAAAAAAAAAAAAGGTCAGTTCCCCTCCACCTTTGTCCAATTGCCAAGTATGATTTGATCTCATTTCAGGGAAATTACTACATCAGTCCTACTTTCATGGACTAAGTCTATAATGGATATATATTGAACTGTGATTGCAGGTTTGGTCAATGCTAAGCTGGTTGTTCATATGATTTTTGACTGGATATGAAGTATTTTTTGTAATTTAATCATAACTGGACAAATACAGCAAGTAATTAGAAGTACAACTCATTCTTATTCTGACTTGTACATCACTTAAACAGCCTGTTTACATACAGAAGGATGTTTAAGGTCTTATCACTTATATGTGGTGTGTGGCCACCAGCATAAAAAAACAGAAATGCCTCTCTGTAGGGAGGAAACCATTGATGCATTGCTCTTCCTGGAAATTAAAGGAAAAGGCTGCAATTACTACTATGCTTCCATTCTGGCTCCATTATGCAGTGTCTGGGATTTGAATTTGCTTTGGCTTTAAAGGAAACCACACTATTAGATATGTCACACACTCGTATTTTATGAGTTTGGAAACACTGTCATGCGTTTTAGGGGCATGCAGTGTGAGAAGCCAGACATCGTCCACATAGACTGGTGGCTTATGCAAGGATGTCTGTCATAAAGGGCAAAAAGGGGGGGCGATAATTACAATGGCCATGAGTAGACTATAAGACCAATGGGATTATATAGACTTGAGAAAATTGACTTAGAGAGGGGGGACTAGTGCATTAGGGGTTCAGTTTCTATTGGTGCCATTGGTTCTGGGAAATTTTGAGTAAGGGTTAACTAAGTGCTTGCAGAACCAGTGCTAGTTCCAAGTTAGCACTGGTAAACCTTCACATTAAATCATATGTTACAAGCCAAAATGCTCTGCAGGCTTGCCTTCATGGAACTACAAAGTCAATCAATTGGTCAATAATTGGTCAATTAGATGCATCACCTCCAATCTTAGGGGTTACATCCTACAGCCCCTCAGCCGTAAAAGGGAATCGTCCATGATGACTATCTTTCTCCAATAAGGAACCATTCTCAAGCTGAACATGTTACCCCGTGCATTACTGGCAAGGGATGCTGAAAACTGTGCTTTTTGTTCAACTAGAACCCTTAAAACAAGAAACTGTATATTAACTAAACTCTAATAAATCCTAGAATCCTATTTTAAAAAGCAATAAAGAGTCTTGTATGTAGCACTTAGTGTTGAGTAAATATGGAAATCTTGTGGGGATCGCAGGCTTGAAGAGAAAACCATGTTTGGTTGCCTACCACGTTAGTTAAATTGCAGCGGTCTGTAAAGTATTTCTTGGCTGCATTTATTCACAAAACACATCAGACCTAAAGAGATTTATAGATAACTTGCTAGCTATGAATAGTTAAAGATCCAAAGGTACAATGTACAACCAGCTCATAACCACATGTTAATTGTTGACCCAGAGAAGTTATCATTTCAGCATATTTTCCTCAAGTAAATAAACCTTAATCAAACAATATAAATAGCACTACACATTTCTATTTTTGCACCATCACATCTGCACTACTGTGCATTCTACCCATATTTATTCTGTATACACTCTATCATACCTACTATACATTCATACTCTTACATACTGTCTCTATATCATATCATTTGAGTGTATTATCTCTGACATGTCTGTCTATGCATAATCTTATCACAGTGTATTACATATTGCCGAATATATGGTCTATATAATTACCTGCTGCACCTTCTGTACATTAATCACCCTCACCCCTGTATATATGAACCTCATACCTTATTTATCTTACTGTTATTTATTGTAAAAAAGCCACGTATGCACTTATGGTTAGATGATGACTGCATTTTATTGGCTCTGTATATGTACCTTGCATAATGGCAATAAAGTTGAATCTAATCTAATCTAATCTAATTTATTATTAAATATATACCTTAAATTACAACAGCAACTCAATTGTGTTTCTCAATTTATTTATTATTGAATTACTTTGTAATTCATAATAAATAAGACAGACAAACAGGTGCCAGTGTTGTAAGACTCAGTGTGTATATTTAAATGATAATGTGTTGTTTGAGGGAAAAAAGTGCTTCTGAAGTATGTTACAATTACAAGAGAGATTCAGAATTCACTTATTACATTTCAGAACTTGGATAATGACATCAGAACATAGGAATGTCGAGGCCGGACTTAATCTATCTGAGAAGACAGTTAGACAGGTTTACTAATCAACTGAGTTTAGTTATCTGCTTCTTATCATTTTTACTATAAGGCTACATCATGCCAAATTACAGTTCTTGCTGAAGACTTTCTGTAGAATTGCAAGAAAACATCCTTTTTTGGTTAATATTCATTATACGTTTTATGTAATAACATCAATTTATTATTTCATTAATCAATTATTGAGATTCCATCAACAAATATCTGAAACCTGTCTGCTTTTGTTTGTGTGACAGTATTTATAATGCACTATATCTTTAATGTATGTTGTATACACCCAGCCTGACGGCATGGAGATGAGTACGCTATAGAATGTGATACACTGCTTGTATAGAGAACGTGTGAAAGTCCATTATATAAGGAGTCTTAGGTATCATTGCGTGCAAGTTGTTTTCTATGTTATTTCACTGCTTTGGACAGAAATAGCTTCAGTGTCAGTTTGTTTTGCTGTAAAAACACATAAAAATATTAATTCTTGATATTCCTGACATAGCAGTACATTTTGTCAAATAATCAATACATAATAATTATATGATTATAGGCAATATATAATCCTGGTCATGATCACTTCATCTTCTAAAGCCAACATTATCTCCTAATCTGAACAAATCTATCAGAGGACACCATGTTCTGCTTTCTGGCATATTTTCTTTCAGCGTCCTTCTCCTCCTGTTATGCACTCAACATGCGAGCAGTAATCCCCAGGAATGTCATGGCTCTGAAATAATGAGAAGTGACTCTTAAAGTCTGTTATCACCTGTTCATTCTGTTATCGCGGCAGAGCCCAGACTCCGGTGTAATAAGCGGTGGCATCGGCCTAGCTAGATTAACGTGTTTGCTCTAGCTTGACTTTTACGTCAGAACACGAGCCCTGCCGATGCCCTTCGGCCTGAAACCCAACACCTGCACTGCTTTTATGGGATGTTGATGAATAGCTGGAAAACACGGGGTTCCCACCAACACAAAACCGCTTTTATTTGTCCAGCTGTGATACAAGTCTTCGCTACAGAGGGATATTGTTGGAGAATTTGGCAGTAAGACAAAAAAAAAAAGTTTCATATTTTTAGTTTTATAGTAAATAGAAGATCTAATTGAAAGGTCAAAACCTTGTGCAGTTGAAATTAAGGTGTAGGGCGTCAGTTATTCAGATGATGGAAGAACATAACACATTTCTAAACTTTGCAAACAGTGATTTGATGGGCCATGCATCAATCTGGATGATGAACCTTACAATGAGAGGTGTGAGGCATTAAAATTAAATTCTCTTTTCCAGAACAAATCAGGAGGTAAAAACAGTTTTGGGGGCTGATGCGAAACCAAAAAATCCCCTCCAGAACCCATTCGGAGCACATTGGATCTAAATAAACATGAGATATCTTCACTTGAGCTACTTGCATTGTGGAAATAACATCACGATGTAAAGTATGATGACCTGACGACATACTCTCCACATGCATTTTTTACAAGATATGTTCTCAGACCAACATACGTCAGTTTATTATATTTACGGCTTACATTACACAAAGTGCATTCAGGAGTGGTTTATTACCGAGTGACTAGCATGAAAGCAATGCTAGTGTTCAAATGACCTACTATTCAACTGAATGTTATGATCATGCAAACACAATGCTTGTAAATACAGAAAGGCGAGTGGTGAAGCTTAAACCTCCACCTTCTTTTGTCACTGATGGTATTTCCTTTCTGTATTCAACATGGCGGGGGCTTTAAAATAAGCCCAACAAACTATTATTTTTACCTCGAGTCTTGCTAAATGGCTGCTAACTGACTTCGCAGGTGTATACTAGTGAAATATGAAGCTAGATGAAAAACTTTCTGGAGAATATCATATAATCACTGACCTCATCCTCATAAAAATGCATGTAAGCAAAATGGTAGCTCAGTAGTTAAGATGATGGACCTCTGATGAAAAGAAGCTGAGCTCACTCAAACACTCAACGCACACTCAAATACTCAATACAACTCCAATAGCACCACCCATATTATAATTGTTTACATGCTGTTTTGAACACCTTCTCGAATGCTGCTGTTGCTGTTTTCCACACCATTTTGTGTATATGTTTCCAAGTATACTTTTGTTCTCTGTTTTGCACATTGTACTGTATAACATATTATACAGTAGGTTTACTGGTTGGCGCTATGTTGTGTTTTTTTGTGTATCTGTCCTCCATCTTGTACGGTCTGTTTGCAGTATCTTCTGTCTTGCACCTTTTGCACTGTGTTGCACACGATGTGTTCTGTTATGCAGCTATTTGTTGTGTGATGTAGCTCTGTGTTGTATAATGTAGCACCAGGGTTTTGGAGAAACGCTGTGTCATTACACTGTGCACTTCATCAGCTATATATGTCTGGAATTCCCACTGCTGTTCTTGAGCATGGCCCTTAACCCCTAACTGCTTGGTTGTATAAATGAGATCATTCTAAGCTCTTTTTTGCCAATTGCTGTATATTTTTGTCCTTGCATCACCTACTTAAAAAAAAATACTCAAGCTTGACTGGTAAGTAAACAGGACCATAAATCACGCCCTGATTCTGAAAAGGTTGTTTTATCTGTTTAATGGTATTTATTCTGCATAGTAAAACTGGTCAACTGTCAACCAGATTGCGAACTAAGTAAAAGAAAGTGGTAGGTCAATAATGAATATGTTGTAGGTCCGATCAGAAGGTTGTGAGTTTAAATCCTAGCACCACCAAGCTGCTACTGTTGGGTGCCTGAACAAGGCCCTTAGCCCACAACTGCTCAGTTGTATCAGTGGGAAAATTGCAAGTTGCTCTAAATGAGGGCGTCTGCCAAATACAAGTGCATTTAGAATAGTTATATTTATATACACGGATTTATGTATATACTGTAATGTATATATTGTAATGTACTGTGTCACTGATTCATATCTTATCTTATTTTCCATAACGAAACTTAACAAACTTAACAAACCTTATTGTTTTTCTTTTTCAGATTATTAAAGCTGTTATGAATAGAAAGTAACACAAAACCTGCTTGGCCTGGGTGTCTTGGGTGCATCATTATGTCTCAGGAAATGTAAAGCTGTATCGAACAAATGCCAAAAGGCCAACGCTCTTCCGGTGCATTCGTAGATCTCCTCCAGATACTGTGGAATATTGCCTCTCTCTCTCTCTCTCTCTCTCTCTCTCTCTGAAACTTGTTTATTGCGGGACGCCGTTCTCTGCTGTACAGCCTTTGTCTGGCCTCTCTGATGACTGTAAATCATCTTGTGGCCAGCAAAGTTTACTGCAGGGAGTAAAGGGCCCCTTTTCAAAGCCCCCTTTTGTATCTCCTTTTTTTTTTTCCTCCACGCCCAGCTCGAAATGCCCCCCAAACCCCACCCCCCGCCCACCTTCAACCTCTCATTTGGCCACAAATGACAAGGAAAAAAATGTCAGTTTCAGGTCAGGTCATGTAAAACGAGCATCCATCAGCTTCTTCTTTGTCTTGGCATAGAATATGGAAAAGCCAGGCCAAAGCTGTGTTTGTGTGATAATTACCCTTAAAATCGAGAAAGGATGCTAGTTTTAAAGCTGAGAGACTGGTGCTGTCACATGAAGCTCTATTTAACCTCTCGGGTCTCCCGAGTCTTTAGACTTCATGACCTATAAAAAAAACATATCCTTCTTATGCTTGCCTTCCCAACACAGCCTTGACTTGATTTCCTGAAAACATGCGCGCTGTAGTACACCACCATGCCCTGTTATTTTGGACATTAAATACTCTATTTCTTATATCACTTAGATTTATGCAATAAACACGAATAAAAACAAATCATTTAATTTATGGAATAAACACTATTAAAAGGAAACATGTCATACTGCGAGGGGAAATAAGTATTTGGACATATTTTACATTGGTTCCCTTATGGGCTCACAATTTTAAACCCCTTTATAAATATTTAATAGTTTTTAAGTCAGCAGATTATATGAGCAGGATTTAAGCCAGACAAGGACTTTTTGAGTTATTTTGTCTGTATGTTGTTGTTTTGCTGAAACATCTTCTTCCTAAATTCAGGCTTGAGTGAGCTAAAAATTCCCCTCCAGTATCTGTCCATTTATATTTTCCCTTTGATGACATTTAATAGCCCAATACCATTTACAGAGCAGTAGCCCCAGGTCCTCATCCTCCTCTCTACTTCAGTGTGGGTGTGATGTCCTTAAGATCTTACATCACATCAAAAACCCTTCTTTTGCTATTGATAAGCTGAAATATTCCCAACGTGATATATTTTTCAATTTTTTAGTCCTTTATTTGTTTTGTTTCACATTACATTGTTCCCAAAGAGATCTAATTTGTCTAAATACTTTTGTATGTGCTTCTTTAAGCTTCCTATTCAACCAAGGAGTTTTGCATGAGGTGTAATAGCAATTCAATTCACTGCCTGTTGTTCTCTGTGTGATGGTTTTTCCTGCTGCTTTCGGGTTATCCTGCAAATCTTTTTTTATTTGATCTCTTTTACTTCCTATATCATTAGAAAAAAATCTTGCAAAACTCACTGTCCAGGGACAATTAGTTGTATTTCTATGTTCTTTTCCCTGGCATGTTATTGACATATTAACTAAAGTGATAGTTAATGTTATGTACGTGTAGATTTTACGTGATTTCTCCATATTGAAAACCCCGCTTAGTTTGTACTCGCCTCTCATCTAGACAAAGATAAACCTAACTTGTCTTGTGTTTTATAAAACAGACATAGTGACACATATAATTTAAAGCACCCGATTTAACAAGCATACAAACAAGCAGAGTTAGCATCTTACAATAACACACAAAGGACCACGGCTCATCAATTAAAGGCTTGACTCAATCAGTCAAGCCCTTGAAAAGGCAACAAGGGCCCAGGTGAGCAGGTCGAATGAGGGGGGGAGACGGGGGCTCTGGTGAGAGCGAGGCACACAAAAGAAAATAGGAATCTGTCCGTTGGTTCGTTCGCCAAGTGGAGCAAGTGGGTTCAGCCAAATCCTCAGTAATTCCATTAACTTGAACCCCACCGTGTCTCCAAGTGAATTAATAACGTTGAAGAAAAGGAGAGCCTGGCAGAAACACAGGCACTTAAAGCAGTGCTGAAAAGCACGAGTTTCTTTGCTCATTCAGGCACGAAATCTACTCTTAATGAGCAACGAGATATCAAAGATTAGAAATAGTGTTCCCTAAATTGAAAACACATGCATCAATTGCCTAGTTATATAGACCCAGCTCATGATACATTTAAGAGTATAAAGGTGACGTACTTTGATGATTAAATTTGTTTTTTTGTGTGCAAATTAGTGGTCATTTATATTGAAGATTAAGTCATAAGACTGGATAAGGCAACTTAACTTTAACTTGAATAAACAAAACTTTTTTTTTTCAAAAAAGAATATTAATAATATTTTTACATCACATAATAATGTGCAAACAATATAAAATATGATCTGTAATTAATTGTAGGATTGTATGAAACCATTTAAAATCATTTTGAATGGGTGTTGGTGATTGATTACACAGACTGGTGCAAAAATAAGCATACAGTGAGCAGCAGTATTTAATAGTAGCAGTCAACAGACATGGCCAAACCAGTTCAAAGCTAATAGGAAGTCAATGATAACTGAAATAAACAATCTGTCCATATTTCATGATTAGAAATGTAATTTTAAAAATGCACAACTCATTAGGTGGACAGGTTACAGCAGAAGTTCTCTGGCTCCCGTTTTTGACTACAAAGAATAAAACCTGATGTGGTATCATGCTGTTTTGGCCTATTTACCTCAAGGTTTGACATGTTTTCTGCTCCCTAAGGATATAGAAATGGTGTTTTAAGTTAGTGTAACACTCCTATCAGCTATCATATATGTCTTTTACCAAGCTCTCTAGATATGAACTATATTATTAATATATAATATAATAATATATAATATTATTATATATATATATATATATATTAGTGATATAATTAAGTAACATTTATGACCATAAACATTTTTAAACTGTTAAAACCGCTTGGTTGCATAATATTTAAAATAATGTTTTTTAAAAATGATGTAATCATTATTTTTATTATAATGATTAAATTGAGTAATCGATTAAATTGTACATAAATTAAATTGATTACATAAAAAAATGAATGTAATTGTTCACATTTGTTAGACATTTGTTTGGGTAATACAGGGTATATATGTGTGTGTGTGTGTGTGTGTGTGTGTGTATGTGTGTGTCTGTATATGTGTGTGTTTGTGCTCTACTGGACTGTGCTACTTATATCAGCATACTTCAACAAATGTCTTCATTCCTTCCATCTTTCAATCATTCACTCTCTCGATATGCAGACTTGTCAGGATTTTCTCCTTTTAAGAGAAAAAACACTGCGATAACAGGAAGTGGCCATATTGTGTATATACAGTATCTTAAAAAATCCCCCCCCACACACAAACAAACACACCGCAATAGACAATCTGTGAGAATATTTTAAATGATGGTGACCCCTGGTTTAAGAATATATTCTTATTAAAATCTAGAATCTTGAACCTAAGCATTATAATAAAAACTTTCCCTAAGATCTGATTGCTTTCTCTGGGTCTGCAGTGTTCTGAATTTCCTCCAGCTGATAACAAATCCAAACATTTCTCTAGTTCAACACATATCCAACACATAAAGTTTGAAACGCACATGTAAAGATTTATGGTGATGATCATGTTTTGCACACACTTTTATAACCCCCGACATCGAGCCTTAAAAAAGTTCAAAACGCGTCCTTGATCCTGCCCTCTGCTCTAATATGTCAATGTGCAGATAAGAAAGAGGTGCGGAAAGTCAGATTAACATCCATGCAGGGGGTCAGAGAGGAGGATGCATGCTGCCTAAAAATCAGCCAGATTCCGTACAACAGCAGGACTTCCTCTGTAAGCACTTCCTGCTCAGGAGCTTGCCCCATTCCACTTGGCAGTCATTTTTGGAACCATTTCTTATGATGGGTCATTTGAAAAACACCCCAGTGGTGCTGGCAGATTCAAATACTTTTCTATTGAAGCCTAGTTTTGTGCACTTATTTAGTTTTTCCACTTACTGTATTGCTTTTAGTGGAATATAGCAAATACATAAAGAATATTAGTATTATTTAATTTTACTGAAGCATTCGTTTTAGTTTTACTGACGGATTAATCCCATGCTACAGAATAATAATTATAACAGTAATATTAGCCTTCGCTATACTTAAAGCATTGCTCATCCTTGTTAGCTAACTTGCTAGATGATGATTTCAGTAGCAGAAACTTTCTTGTCGGCCTAAATTTACCTTATATATAGTCAACCTAAGATTTTTAAAAACTAGACCAAATTCTGTGGTAATATTAGCTACAGTAAACATTCTTAGCTAGCTTACTTTAGGTAGCTTCGCTAATGTTGCACTACATTAAACATTCTTAGCTAGCTTAGTTTCTAACTCTAATGTTGCAAAATATTGACATTTTGGCATTAAGCATGCTAATAATAGCACTGCCTGGGTCCTACCGAAGGTGTGTGTGTGTGTGTGTGTGTGTGTGTACATTGGGTCCACAGGTTCCAACATCCCATCCTGCATCATTTAGAAACTGGATGAAGCCTGGCGTCTCCCACACAACTGACTTTCTCGTTGCAAATACCAAGGAACAAAGAGCCTACCCACAGGCTCATAGAGACAAACAGCCATATTAAAGAGCCTCAGTGGTCATGACCTTCTTGGCAAATAGCCACTTACTGTAAAAATAAAAAAATGTATTTATTAATATACAAGAAAAAGCATTGTTTTTTTTGCCAGAACTAGGATGATGAAAGAAAAGAAGAGTAACTGCCCCACCTCTTAACTCTGTTGTGTTAATACATAATTCATTTAATTGACCATGAAAAGGTCTTTGGGTCCTTTTAAAAACATTACAATATTGTAGTTGCCTGTTTAGCATAAGTGGAGGCAGCTAGCCTACATTAACCTCTGTCACTGACTGTGTGGGTTCAGAAAAGCCGCTGTGTACTGTATTGGACATTGCAGGCTAAGTCTGAGATTTTGCTAAGGTCAGTGACTGAAAGGCATGTGACAACAAGCATGTGACTTGTCAGATGTGAGAACCCAATGCTACATTCACTAAGCATTATGCACTCATAACTAATCCACGAGATTATTTTCCAGCTTTTGTGTTTACCTTCGGTTACCACAGTCACAATGGCGTGCCTCCTACACGCTGCCTGTGTTCCCCTAATGAATAGCTGCTGATCCAGGAAAGTAAAGTTCATCATTATAGCATTGTTCTTAAAGGTTTGTAGCCATCACCACTACCACATGGAACAAAACGTACATGTCAGCTACACTCCAGAGTTTCTTTTTCTAATCCTAATGCTTGTCCAGACTTGCTGAAAATATTTTTATGCGACGGAAGGGATTAACATTTCATTGTGTTGGTTGAAAGACAGGTGCAAAAAAAACCATTTTATCTACTTCTCTTCTTCATCTACAAGTACAGTGTGAACATGAATGCAATTGAATGATCTTTTCCTTTTATCAATTATGTTTTGGTTTTCAGGCTTTACAGTGCGAATAAATGAAACTGCCCTTTTATTTCATGTAAAGAAAAAAAACAAGCCTGAAACCCGAAACATAAATCTGAGTGTGCATGAAAAATCGGCTGAACCTTTATTTATCGTATAAGAAGGTCTTTCTTCTTCTGCTCACGTCTGACTAGGTCAGCAGATTTCAGGGACGCCTGTTGCCCAAGGATTTCCTTTGTTTATGGAAGTTGCTGCCTTTCTTGTCTGTTTGCCTAAAATATGTTTATCCCTTGTAATTAACCAAAATCCCCTTGTTTGGCCAGTGTGTTTGCAGTGAGAGGGGAAGATCACGAGTCAAATTAAGTATTTTTCCTGCCATAAAAATGTGGGGATTAGACAAAGCCAAAAGGAGGTGTGAGGTGGCTATGTGTACTTGTCCAGACACTCTGGACAAGTGTCTAGCAACAGCCTGATTTCTTTGTCCAATAATTGTAAAATACCTGGAAATAGGAATTGTGAGCAATTTTCCATAGATGTTCATCGTGTGTTACAAAAGAAAAATGCATATTAAGTTACACCTATCATTTTTGTGTAATGCCTGGCCACAAAATTACTTAAAACTGGAATCGTGACCGCACAAACTTCCTGTCGCTCACGGCTTATACAATTACTGAGATTGTGTCGACACCTACTGGTACATAATGGTATTGCACTTGAGGTGTCACTAAATATTTTTTTACATTTACAATATAACTCTTGTTATTATATAAAATACAGAAAGCACTTGTATCTCGATGTATGCATTATTACTACTTGTTTTTTTTCGGTAACCATTTTATCATAATTAAGCCTATCCTTCTAGACCATTCTGGTGTCCTAGGTGGAAACAGACCACAGATGGTACACCACACTGTCACCACACACATTCACACACTTATTAATAGGGATGATATATCTCAGATAGTTTATCAAATTCTCTGTTTTTGAGATGCCAGAGGAAACCAGTTAACCCTGAAGAAACCCATGCGTATTTGTGAAGCAGTCTTTCAGCGTTAAGCCATCAGCAAAGGTTTATATAGATACATGAAGAATTTGTATTGATATATTATCGGCCTGATACTCTGATACATATAGTGTAAAGGTCCATTACATATAATCAGCTTGATTTTGCCCATCTAGTTATAAGATCGTTGAAAACCTGCATGTTTCAAAACTGATGAACTCCTGAAGCCAGAAAGTTGAGAATATAAATCTAGTTTTAGTTTCTATTTAATGATGATAGTAGTTGGAAAACTGCATTGTGCAATTGTGTGTTTCGCAGTGACACATCCCGGAAGTGTGTAGGTTTTCATCTCTGATTACTACAGTTTGAAGTCAGATTTCTGAAATCCAACGCATGTGTGTAGAACAGACATTCCTTCAGCTTTGTAATAACCATTCAGCTCTTTTTTCACATCAGGTCCTAAGTGTCTAGTTTTCATTATCAGCCAATATCCTCGAGGTTTCCCATGGTGACAGGCTGACTGATAAATATGAATGAAGGATTTAAATGGTTTGATAGTCTAAAAATATACTATAGGAATGCCCAGATTTGGTTTATATTTCGGACATGCTTTCTTTACAATGTTTGTAATGGGGTGGTTGGTTCAGTGGTTGAAACTCAGGGTTACTAATCACAAAGGTTGGGGTGTTCAGTTCCCAGCACTGCCAAAGCCCATGTCGGGCCCTTGAGCAAGGAACTTATCCCTATCTGCTTTCGGTTTGCTGTAGCATGGCTGACCCCACAAATAGGGGAAGTGGGAGCTCTGGGTCAGCGGTTTAATTCCCGGTATCACCATCTATTTATTTATTTATACTGAATTTCTCACTGAATTTTCAACAAACAAGAATGACAGCCATGTGAGATATGAACAGACCCCCAACCCATTTTCACCAAGGAATAGGTTTCCTATTGACAACTTTTATATTAACAGCTTTAGGTAAAATATCCATGCATGAGCTAAACATTCGGACAGTTCTTCATGATTAAGGGGCTCCAGATTGAGTTACCTCCATCCCTCTTTATTGACATTTTATTCCAGCTCAAAGTGTAACATGACCCCATGATACCCGTTAATTACTGCACGACGGGTCTCGATTAATATTAAAACAGTCTGTGAGGTCGTGTAGACACCAGGCTGCTTTGGGATGCTGATGCTGCTGGCGGTGGTGTTGCTGTCGGTGTCGGTTCTGCGCGTGCGCAGTGCGCACCTTGCGATTCCCCCATTCATGCTCATCGATCACGGAGAAGCGGCGCGTCTTCTCCTCTCTTCTCCTCTCTTCTCCTTTCTTCTCCTCTCATCTTCACCTTAGAGTCCACGCGTTTTCCGACTTCTCCTGCCAAGCTCTCTCTCTCTCGTTCTACCCCTTCTTCCTTCATCCTGCCTTTATATCTGTATCTCAGGGTAATTCAGGGGAGAACAGGAGCACCATTCAACCATGACATAGGAACGGATATACTCTTCCTTCTCTCTGGAAGCTGTGTGTTCTCCTTCTCTGGTGCTGGTGCTGGTGATTCTCAGTCATGGAGTTTCCCTCTGCTACCGTTTTTGACCAGCCTAAAGGTAAGCTGTAGGAAGGGGGGGTGGCTGCTGGGGGGGCAAAGGGGGGTACAGCCCGCTGCTGCTGTTGCTATGGTGACGCCCGGCTCGCATCAGTGGCTGTTCAGCCTGATGGGTTACTGATGGGAGAGAAGAGCAAAGTGTGTCTGGGGAGCATAAAACCCACCACACCAGGTTTATAGTTAGCACTAAACCCAAATGGTTGTTTAATGTTCTATACCTGAAGTTTGCACATTTAGGGAACTTTTGATGAAATGTGTCAAAGCTTTCAATAGGCTACGACTATTGTCTTATGACACTCAAGCAGCTCCTGCCTTGCTGGAAAAGAATGCTATAGAATATCTACAACATAACTTCTAGATGCATGTGCATGATGTCCTGAGTCCTGAGTCCTGAGTAGGAAAAGTGGAGGATCAAGGAGAAGGTTCATGGATGTGGTGAGGGAAGACATGCAGGTAGTTGGTGTGACAGAGGCAGATGTAGAGTACAGGGGGGTGTGGACACGGATGATCCGCTGTGGCGCCCCCTAATGGGAGAAGCAGAAAGAAGAAGAAGAAAAAGAAGATTTGACCCATTGGCCAGCAATGAAACAATGGTTAGTCTTTCTTGGCCTGATGTAGTTTCAGGGTAAGAGTATGGTCAATATTGGTTCAGTTTAGGAACCATGAACTCAGGAAAATGAACTTTATCCATGATTTTGTTTCATTCACGTATCTGACTGCAGTTAAACATTTAGGATCCAAATGAGCTGGTCAGAACCACAATCCAAGAATATCCCATTATTCTTAGCTATCACCTATTTTAATGAGTTAATTAGCCAAATCTGACATGGAAATATGGGAGATCTGTAAAAGTATATAGCTTTTGTAAAGACTAAATCTTTCAACAGCTAGATACTTGGACTGCCTTGTGTGTAAGCCAGTTTGGATCAAGAAAAGTATCTGCCAAGTTAATGAATGTAAATGCACATTTTGTTCCTGTCAGACTGTGCTGAGGAGGTGGACTTGAATGTGGTGTTCCAAGCAGCGGCTACAGGGGATGTCAACAGTCTGACAACCACGATATGTGAAGATCCTTCCATTCTGGAGTGCTGTGACAGTGAAGGCATGTACAATACGACCCAGCTTTAGCCATTTTCCAGAGACTTTCCCATACAACTGCCCTCTTTAATTCTTTAAGATAGTATATAATTGTTTAAGCAACACTGAACAGGATTGTGTAGTTACATACTTCATTCTATTTTACTTCAATTAATATATATTTTTACCATATATAGTATAACATTTCCAAAAAAAAGAAAGTAGATTTTGTTATGTGCTGGTATAAGTTAATTAAAATGCCACACTTTATACCAGGCTTCGTCCTGGCTGCTGTCACTCACCTTCACCAGGTATATATAGATGATGTCATTTGAAGACAGAGCTCTTCTGCACATCTAGACCTTGCCTGAAAGTCTTCAAATGCCTTCTGTTTTTGTTCTTGGCCCAGGCTCGACACCGCTGATGCACGCCGTCTCTGGGAGACAGGTGGACACAGTCAAGCTGTTGCTGAAAATGGGTGCATCGATCAACACTCAGGATGCCTGTGGCAGGACATCGCTTTCCCTCGCTACATACTTGGTACTAGCCAGAGCTTTGGGGATGCACTGTGGGATTGGAATTTCCATGTAAGGAATAAAATGTGAGAGGGTGTGCTGAAATAGGAAAATAATCAGTGACAGGTGACAGTGTGGTGTTTGAATTGGAGTTACTGTTACCAGAAAATTATTACTTTCTGATAAATGTAGATGCTCAAATCTGGCCAATTATATCTGAATTATAACTATATATGAACTGTTATAACAGTTCCTTTTCAAGCTTCTTTCCGTTTTTCTCTGACCTATGAAAAAACTGTAAGTGCAGATTAGTTAAGTGAGTACAAAAAAAAAATTTAGTATATTTAAAAAGATCAATAATAAAATATTTTATTTATGTTAGATAAAAAAAAAGGACACATTTTAGCATCCTAAAATGTGTTAAGCATCATTGTAAACCTACCCGTACCTGACCTGTTTCACATAGTAATAATAATAATTATTATTATATGATACAATTAATAAAAGGGTTTTCACTTATGCGACAGATAAAAGGGAGTTTTCCCCTTCAGACAATATCATATTTGTGTGTATGTGTAAGACGGGAAAGTCCAAGACTGATGAGTGTTGGTTTAATTTGCATATGTGGTGCTTCTGAAAGTAAAAATGTCACATCAACATCTCTTTATCTTGGGACAAAAATAAAACGACGGGATATATCAGCATTAACTGATTTGCATTCATCTGAAAGAAGTGAGATACTCTGATATCAATTTGATGCCGTTTCTTTTTCCAGTAGCGTAGTCTGTGGACAACCTTAAACAGAGTGAGGCAGTGCCACGAATTAATAGAATGATCAATGATTGTAAAACACAACCTGTATTAATTCTTAATGAATCAACATTTATTTAATCAGATTTGTGAAGTCAAGAGCGCTGGGTGTTCAAGCCAGTAATGAAGTTCCCTTCTTGTGTAACAGTAGCTTTAAACAATTTCACGATTGTGTAATTTCTTGTGCTGTATGCAAGAAGAAAAGCAAACACTGCTACCTGTTCAGATCCCTCAGTGGAAACTATTATGGATTTAACTAAACAGCTATAAAAGAGAAAACTAGACAAAATGATATAGATATCACAGTAGGCATCTCGATGCATAGGCAGTGATACGATGCATTAAAGATACATATAAAGCAGCTACTGACGCGATACGATGCAATTCACCCCATTACGATGCAGATCCGATTTTGATTCGATTCAACACGATGCGATTCAATGCAGTGCGATGCAAAGGAAAATATATGATGCTATGCAATTTAATATGTTACAAATTGTTCATTTTTATTTCTTTGGTTTAGACAGACATCAAATCATCAATTCACTCAAGTGGCTTTTTACTTCTAACTCATGGCCCTTTCACAAACAGGCCTTTCTTGTACAAACAAAAAATTGAATTCAACCAGGCGTTCCTTTCCTGTTCTGAATCTAGGAAGTTACAGCTCTACCTCTGCCATGTTAATCTGTGTTCTATGTGACTCTCAGGACACGCCTCAGTCTCCGTAGTGTTGTGATACTTCATATTTACATAATAGCAGTGGTCTTGATAGAACGCGCTCGAGAAACCAAATATTGTTCTCAAATTATTGTTTACTTTCTAAACAATAAAAGTATTTTTACACTAATTAACTAATAATGATATATAAATCAATAGTTTTTTACCCCTGCAAATATAAAAAAAAAAATTGAATCTTTTTTAAAAGGAACCGGTCTACAGAAGGTTGGAGACTGAGGGAAATGAGAACTGAAAGTCAGTTCTAGCATAAATGAAGTGTTTAATTGCTTCAGTATTTTTTTTTTTTTTGTCACTGACAGAATATGAACAGCAACTATGTTCAGTAGTTTATTAGCCAAAGTTTTTTTGTTGCTGTAGTTTTTGTTCTCGTTATCTTGTGTTTAATTTCAGCTCTAAAATTTTCCACCACCTGGCTTGCCTGACAAATTCACACTGCATCTGTGTGACTTTTCAAGCTGGTTCACTGATACGGCTTTGTATGTAATCTTTCAAAGGGCTGGCTGGAAGGCTGTGTGTGTCTACTACGAAATGGAGCAAAACAGAATATCCCTGATAAGAACGGTCGCTTACCGCTTCATGCTGCTACAGCTGAGGTTGACCTCAGGTATATATACACACACACACACACACACACACACACACACACACACACACACACAGACTTTAAACAATCATGATATTCCTTACTAAAACATAGCTGCATATCTAATGTACCATTTAAATGGTTGAATTAAAAGTTCAGGGAAGTTCTTGACATCAAGCAAATAAGATCTTTATGCACACATTTGGGAAAAAAATCACTTCCGAAAGCTATTCATTCTTCAATATTCATCAGGAATGGTTTAAAAAAGACCTGATAATCTGTGATTATATCACTGCTGGTTGATTATGGTGAAAGCATAAAGCTATAAAACAATGACTTAATATTAATATGGATTAATATTTCATATATTTAAAAGGAACTGGTTTGACTCGCTTTGTGGAACTGCCTTGGATTAATTTAGAAACCAAAGCCCACAAGAGGAAGTGAAAGTACGCTGAAGTAGACCCAGCTGCTGGGTCAGCACATCAGCGACACTAGGCCAAGATGCATTGTGTGTCTTAATAAACGTTCCCTTCCTCAAATGGGAACACCCTCACCGGTAAATGCATGCAGTCCCTATAGCAACCTGAGACCTTTGCTCTGCACGTAGGCATTCCCAGCAGCACTTTCCCTTTCCTATAATGGCAGGAGAGGAAAAGACAGGCCTTTTACTTTTTTTCTGTTTCAAATCTGCACTACTGTATTCTAGTGTTGGTGTGTGAGGACAACAATAACAAATTAAGCACTCAGTCAGGCTTCCTGTTTCTCTCTGTCCATCTGGCAGCTTGTTTCCACTGTACTAGCAATGATTATAATGAGCAGTGTGTGCAGATTTAATGCAGTCTCCAGACGCTTTGAGTAAACATAAGTGTTTTTCAATTAGATTTCTCAACTTGGGAACCCTGTGAAAAATATGACTAATTAGCCTTACTTCAGTGCAAGCCTGATAGAAACAGATCAGAGTTAATACTTCTGCAAGTATAGTACAAAGCAAGTATACTACATCTATTTAAGATTTATTTCAATTTAATAATTTAAATCATTTAAACCAGAGGTTTCTATCTATCTATCTATCTATCTATCTATCTATCTATCTATCTATCTATCTATCTATCTATCTATCTATCTGTCTGTCTGTCTGTCTGTCTGTCTGTCTGCCTGCCTGTCAGTCTGGCTGCCTGTCTGTCTGTCTGTCTGTCTGTCTGTCTGTCTGTCTGTCTGTCCGTCTGTCTGTCTGTCTGTCTGTCTGTCTGTCTGTCTGTCTGATCAGTTGTTGACAAGGGCCAAATAGTGATGTCTAGACATTGCTTTGTGTACAGTGGATTGCTGAAACATCTTCAAGTGAGCGGAAGTTTTAATGTCCTATCTATCTATCTATCTATCTATCTATCTATCTATCTATCTATCTATCTATCTATCTATCTATCTATCTATCTATCTATCTATCTGTCTGTCTGTCTGTCTGTCTGTCTGTCTGCCTGCCTGTCAGTCTGGCTGCCTGTCTGTCTGTCTGTCTGTCTGTCTGTCTGTCTGTCTGTCTGTCCGTCTGTCTGTCTGTCTATCTGTCTGTCTGATCAGTTGTTGACAAGGGCCAAATAGTGATGTCTAGACATTGCTTTGTGTACAGTGGATTGCTGAAACATCTTCAAGTGAGCGGAAGTTTTAATGTCACAGTATGCAAAGATATTCTACACAATTGTGTTCTTCCAACGTTGTGGCAACAGTTTGGGGAAGAACACATATGGATAAGTTGGTCAAAAACTTTAGCACAAAGATGCACAAACATTCTATGAAGGCAACTGTTGCATGATACAATAGATCTGTTTTATATATAGAAAATATATATAACATATCAAATCATTTGTATATATATATCAAGGGTCACCAAAAGCTATTTTTATCTCCAGGCTGCTCTTTTGCACATCTCTGCTTTTGCCCTCATAGTGTATATTATTAATCATCTATAGTATGAGTACTATGACTATGTTTCTGACAGTATTATGCAATTTTTGTCATTCATAGACTCATGGCTGTGTTATTGCAGCAATCAACACTGTGTGAAATAAATCATCAAGACAATGAGGTAAGAAAAGTTTCAACATTTCTTCTTTTACTATTATAATTATTTAAATTTACTATTTACCACGTATGTTTGCTATAAGGAGTAAATATTAACATAACAGAGCTGAGGTGCAAAAACTCTGCGGTTGAAATGTAAGTCAGAGGTGATCGATGTGTGCGAATGTGATTTGTTTGGATACTATGAAAAATGTTTCGTTTCATAGTAGATCATATAACTGCCTGTCTTGGCAAGCTGTTATAACAACATAATAAACAGGTTGATGTAGATTGCTTTGTCCATATTAGACACTTTAGAAGCTTTTACTTCAACAGAAGATGAAGACGCTGTTAGTTTAACTACTTTATCTAATATATTTTATCCTGTATTTAAAGTTCCTTTTATTTATTCAGTGTGCTCCATCTTACGCTCCAAAAGTGGGTTGTGAGATGGAGAAGAAGGAAAAATTCTTGTGTGAGTCAGATAAAGTGGTGGAGAGTGTACCGGGAATAAACGAATGGTGATTGGGGCAGACTTTAATGGGCATGTAGGCAATTCTAGACTGTTTATTTCTTTGTAAGGGAGTAAATTTACGAAATCAGAAGGGGACCAAATTATTATCTCCTCTATTGTACATAAGAATGCAGGAAATTCACCACCACTGTTACTCTTCCAAGAAATGGCCCTTGGATTCATACCAGTTACTGAATGCAAATTATCCCAGGATTTTTTAGCAAGATATCTAATGCTGGATAAGTTTGCTCATAAAACAAATGTCAAATCAGATTTTAGAACTTTAGAGGCACATTTCAGGTATGCTGAAAAATAGCAAATCGTAAACTTTTAAACTTTCAAGCACCACGATATAGTCAGGTTAAAAAAGATCTTCTGTTATCATTCATCTTATTACCCTTAGTCATCCGTAAGACCGAGCCTGAGTGTGATTCATGCTCACAATCAGACAAAATCTGCTCTCTGCTAAAACCCCACCATGACTCACCTTTGGCTATGGTTTCACACATGGTGACATTTAGACGCCACAAAAAATAGAGTTGGATGCTCTAGAAGTCAAATATAACTTTATTGCATCATGTAATTTATGTTTGCTGAGAATAAAAAGCATAGCTTTATACATACAGAACATCAGAGAGGATATACGAAGTACTAAATCATGCTTAGAATGGACCAGTAAATATATTTATAGTTTAATATCTTAAAAGCAGATATGTATAACGCCCTAACATGTGAACGTCATAAAACGTAAATGTAAATACATTGTGTCCGGCAAAATGTATAACTATTTTGATGTCTGATAATGGGTAACTAAGTTGCTTTTCTAGGATATTATAAGTAAAATTATTGCTTTTGTCTTAGGGCATGACAGCTCTTCACTGGGCATCCTTCCATAACCGTCCAGAGCATGTACAGGCCCTGCTGCAAAAAGGGGCAGATCCCACACTGGTCGATAAAGACTTTAAAACCGCACTTCACTGGGCTGTGCAGGTAGGAAGTTCAAATCCCAGTCACACCAAGCTGCCACTCTTGGGCCCCTGAACAACCCTGTAACTGCTTAGTTGTATGGGATCATGAGATAAATGTAAGTCGAAATGGATAAATCGTGCGTCTGCCAAATGCTGTAAACGTTACTTAAATGTAAACTTAAACTCTAGAGGCTCCCTAAATTGCCTAAACATGGTTCTACTAAATGTATTGAATTAACAAAAAAGTACATAACAAATTGTTACACAACCTGTTTTTTCCATTTACAAAACTACTGACAGCATTATGAATGACTACATAATGAATTCCCTGTCCATTCATGTTTAGTCTTATTTTCACAGTGACACATCACTCAGTGACTCAGTTATTTGTGCACTGATATGCTATAAAAAAGGGAAAAACCTGAGAACAGGTTTGAAAAATGAGGAAAGAGGAAAACAATTAAACAGTTGCTACAAACATCAAACCATCTGGTCACAGTGGGTAATAAAACAGTTTGAGGTAATAAGAGAGTAATAATGTGATATGATAAGTTATAGATACGGAGTAAAACTAAAAAAACACCACAGAGAACGCTGGTCTAGATTACATCGGCACTGATTTTATCCGTTTACAGTTGCATGCAGTGTTGTGAAATGCTCACAAAACATGTCAATTCACATAACATTGCCGTATCCTCAAAACAAACTAAGCCAAGAGGCTATGACTCTTGATTATAGCCCACTAGCTAGTAAATAACAAGCCACTGAGTATTAACAACATGCAGTCATATGTACAATCTCCTGGTTCGACAGGTTTTTAGCAGGTTTTATCTGAAAAAACAGACAAAAAAACTAAAACTAGCCCAATCGAGCACGATGACCAACACGGCATTAAAAACATTCCCCAAACTGAAAATACTTATATCCTATGCATTTCTGATGGTAATATTACACCAAAATCCCATTTTCTGTCCAAATCATTGTAATATATACTTTATGGACAAAGGTTTGTGGACACCTGCCTGTTATGTGCTTTTAAACATCCAATTCCACACATAATCCACATTCCTCTTATAATAATCTCCAATAGATGTTTCACCAAATTTTGGAGTGTTCCTGTGGGGATTTCTGGAGATCAAATCAGCAACAAGAGTGTTAGTAAAGTCAGGTGGGCGAGGTGACGAGGCCAGGGTGCGGTCTGTTTAATAAGCTGTTTAATAGAATTAATACCAGGTGATTTTCCACTCCAGCTTGTTTACCATCTCTTCATGGAGCTGGCTTTGTGCAGAGGGAAATGTCATGCTGGAACAGGTTTGGGTCTCCTAGTGAAGAGTAATGTTAATGGTACTGCATCCAAAGACATCATATATAATTGTGTGCCTCCAGCTTTTTGCTAATCATTTGAGGAGGAACCACATATGACTGGAAAATTCAGGTGTCCCCAAATCTGCCATCTATGGTTATGTATTTTACAACTATAAAGATTTACATTTGTTAACTTAAGATTTGATATAAATGGTCATGTTCCCAGTCTATCTTCTGTAACTGAAAGCATGACTGATAGAAAGCAATGGAGATCTCTTTTATAAATGATACAGTATCATACAATGATATTTACGATGTGTAGATCCATGTTTAAATTGTTACTATAGAAAAAAAATCACAAATGAGAAGGATAATTAAAATGTTACCCTCTTATGTAAACACCTATTGACCAATGAGAATCTAAAATCCAGCAGCACTGTGGTATACATTCTCTTGTTAATCATTTAAAGATATTCATTTTAAAATCTGTGTGTCTGCAATCCTAATGAGGCCCATGTCTTGATGCCCTGTGGATTTCTGACACACACATCCCTCGCTCTATCCTCTCACAGGAAGACTATGATCATTAATTTAACACAAAACCTCGTCCCACTCAATCAATTACCTGTGATTAAAGCAATAAAGCTGGTGTGATTTCAATAATTCTTATTCCTTATTTGACTACAAAAATGAGTTTTTTCCCCCCTTGGTTTGACAGAGTGGTAGCAGATTTATGTGCTCGCTAATTCTCGACCATCACCTCGGTTCGACCGTCATAAACTACGACGATGAGAACGGCAAGACCTGCGTTCACATTGCTGCCGCAGCAGGTTACAGTGACATCATCTACGAACTCGCACACGTCCCTGAAACCAATCTGCAGGCTCTGGATGTAGACGAGCGGTAAGATATTGGTACATCTGCTTGTCTTATGATTCACTTCACCTCAATTGTATGTCTTTTTTTTTTTTTTTACTTCCTTCTGAAATAAACTTTGACCTTTTTCTTTTTTAATGCATCTGTAATGTTCTGATAAAAAAAACTACACAGGTACAAACAACATGTTATTAAAAAAAAAAAAAAAAAAAAAAACCCCCCCAAAAAAAAAATCCCCAGCCAGAAGCTAAAAAAAGGCATCCTGTAACAGCGACTTGAGGATGTTCTGTTTAAAAGATAATAACAATACTTCCTCAAAAAAAAAAAAAAGGAACATAGGCTTACTTTTAGCATGGAAAGTGTTAACTCATGATTAATCACAAACTATTTTCTGTTATACATGTACCTTAAATTAATACTTTTCAAGTTTTTAATACATCATAGCCATGGATGCTTTATGCAAATGCATGTGTGTTATTAGTAAAACCATATTCACAATAGAGCATGTAGGGAAAATATTCTTGTAAATCTTTTAAATTGATTATGGTGTTTTCAATTATATAAATCATCAGGAGACCAAACGGAACTTTTGTTATGTTTGTTGTTTCCACACGGACGGTTTTAATTAGCGGATTTGTGCATCATGGCGGTTTTTGGTGCTTGATTTGAGACTTGGTAAACAAATGTTTACAAAGTAAAACAAATGTTTAGTGATTAAAATGTATATATATATATATATTTTGTATTTAAGTAAACAAATGATGTCATAGATACATGTGTGCTTGAGTTATAAATAACGATATATTGAATGTCATGTCCAGTCATGTTTGATTTCAAGTTTACATCACCAGTCATACATACAATTTTCTGACTTGAGTCACTCAGACATTTAAACAGAGATATGCTACAAATAAGGTTTTTATAGAAAAAGAATGAAAAATCTATTTGATCTTAAAATATTTACATAAAAAAAAGAAAAGGAGGAATATGTATCTTATCACCAGCCAAATATAATAATTTTACCAGAAGAATTCAAAGATTTGCTTTTCACAGAAAACCCAGAAAAAAAAAATGAAAAATGTAAAATTAAATGCTCATTACTCATAAATGTTTTCAAGCAGTTTACTGATTTTGTGATTTAGCTATATTTAAACACAGCCATTCATTCACAGCGATTCAAGTCTCTATACATAGCATCCTAGCAATTGTGAGTCATTCGATGATCAACAGCACTTATGTTTACAAGTCATGGATAATGTCTTGAGAAAGCTTTGGAATATGATATCCAGAGTCCAAAAATAAAAAGATTCGAGCAAGCAGAAATGTTTGTTTGCTGCATTGCATAAGCTTGCGGGTTCCTGCCGCAATCTGATTTTAAAACACAAATGGGTTCGTTGCTCATTTATTGCAACGTAACGTGTGAATAAAACATGAATGAATGATTATGCAATGTTTTGTTCTTTATGCAAAAACCTGTGTTAGGACGCCCTTGCACTGGGCAGCTGCAGCAGGAAAAGAGGAGTGTGTGCAAGCTTTGTTACAGCTGGGCGTCGAGCTCGGTCCGAGAGACATCAACGAGAACACGCCACTGACGTACGCCATGTACTGCGGCCACACGGCCTGCATCAAACTGCTCTCAGCTGACAGCAGGTTAGAGTTTCTATTTAAAAGTTACCCTTAAATTGACCATTTGAAAAGAAATGAAACCATAATGCATGATCGGTGTTTAAATGTGTACTCTATGAATGTGTATACCTTGTTTCATGCCAGTTTTATTCAAACTGTTTACCAAATAAAGGAAAATGCACACGATATAGAATACATTTAACATTAGGCTGCATGTCATTGCAACTGATGATACGCAGACAAGATGGGAGTCTTTTTGTATTACATTCAGATACGTTTTTTCATCCAGATAAACAACCTTTAGCGTTTTTAACCTAACATTTCATTTTAAACCTTAATTTACATAAATCTGTATAGGTGTGGCAACTTGAAACTCCTTCACAAAAGGGAAATTATGACATTTTGGTCTATAAATAGTTCCCACAACAACAGTGTTTCCTGAACTGTAACAATGTTACTCGTTTGTGTTGTATGTGTCAAAATCAGAAGGTTTCTCATTTTAACTACAGCGCTGAAGCAACACTGGAATTTGGATCTACAAAACTGGCTCCCTCCTTAACATTGCAGAAATTTTGCCCAGGCAGCAAAAAAAAAAAACAACAACCCACTTTCCTTCACAATTTTTTGGTTAATTATAGCTGAGGTGGCATTACTATGTGTCATGAGTATGTCATGTATAGCAAAGCATGAACTTTAGTCATTTGGATGTTTGGCATGCTACAACTAATCTAATCGAAAGGGGTTTTCCCACATGTTATTAACACCTTGTGATCTTACTTGTGTGCAGGCCTGAATCAACCCGCCATTTACTTTCCCAGAGCGGTGACCCGGCAATCAGGAAAGAAGGAAAATTCCGTGTTCTGAACCAAATCTTCTCATGTAAAAAAAAAAAAGAAATGAATGCGGCACGTCAAAGGGAGCTGAGCCGAGAGCAGCACCTGCAAGAGGAGACCTCGGAAGTGGACGACATCATCACCATGTTTGACTGTATTGTTGATCCCCCAGGAAAGGAGGACAGCAGAAGGCAGCCTAACGACCCTAATGAAAGGCTTGACGACCCTAATGCTAAAGACCACAGGAGCCTACCTCCTATACGCACTCAGAGTCTTCCACCGATCACACTGGGAAATTCTTTGTTAACCAGTTTGCACAACGCACCCCGTAGAACTGTGTCAGGGCAGATGGGTAGTCATTTGGCTCACAGATCACAAAAAAGCAAGAGTGAACATGACCTGTTTGACAGCAGAACAAAGGCTCAGAAAGCCACTGGGCCTTCCTGGAAAACAGAATCTAACCAGTTGCTAAGCCACAAGGCCTGGGTGACGCCACCATCTGACAGGATGTTGCACGAAACACCAAGTCCTATAGATGTGCTTTGCTCCAACCATACACCCTATATCCAGAGAAATGACCAAGGTGAGTAACAAAACCCACAGCTATTATATCGCTAAACAATTTCAACATCGGACTTGTTACACCTTTCTTTATTTTATTTTATATTCGAACAGCAAATACTCATCTTCTACCATTGAGAATGAGGGACTCTGCCTTGGCTCGTAACAGCTTGGCTCCTATTCGTGACCACTGCACTCACAGATGTAAGTTTTTTTTTTAACAGGGATGGGATGCTTTAATACTGACTGGTCTTAAATATAAAAGAAAGAAAGGTACATTTTATTTGTTACATGCACCAAATACCAGTATCCCATATCAAAACGCATGAAGTGCTGTAGCTGACTGTCGAACAGACAACTCAAAATGGCAGCGATGTGTGTAATTTTTCGCTATTAACAATTGATTCATATGAGCTCAATATAATAATGCATCACGAGGGAAGCAGAGCTAATGTTGCACAGCGTGTTCAGCAAGTGTGGAGACGGGAAGTCAACCTGCAAACTATTACCTCATGCTCAATTTGTGGCTTTAATGTCTTAATTCTAATGGCTGTTCTCACATTTTGAGTTAAACATACAGTTTAAATGCCATAACACGAGATCATTGCTCACAACACATTTTTTCACGATGCCCTTGATTACTACTTACTATGAAGGCTACTCATTTTTTGCTGGTATTGAGAAATATAAATACAAATGTTTTCACAGAAATTATGCACAATTTTCTTTTTCTTTGCAGTATTATTGAGTTAAAATTAAAATCTATCTAATTTATCAAAATTACATTACTATAACTAATTTTTGCAATTGTTTTTCTTCTTTCTCAGTCTCTCTGCCACCTGACCAAGTATCTCAAGGAGTAAGGAAGTCCAAATCCCTGCCCCTCAGCTCTCTGGGACGGAGTCTAGCAGGACTACCTCTTCCTGTAATGTCTAAAAGTCACAGACCGAGCATCCATCAGAGCCAATCTCTGTGTTCCTTTTCTGCTCCTCTGAGCACCGAGCCACTGCGGAACATACAAGTTCTTCCTGCTATCCCACCCCAAAGAAAACGAAGCCCGTCGCCTCCGAAACTCCCGAACACGCCGGAGACTGACACTGACAGAAGACCCTGATGCACTTTCAGCAAACTAGTGATGAAAACACAATCATTCAACCTCATTGAAACTGCTTTTTGAAAACACTGAGATCTTCAGGACGGTCACTTAAATTCCAGTACATATTTTCACGAGGACCTGCGGAGGGAGAAGGTTCATTCGAATGCATTGCCATTGTTAAAAAGTTTGATAAAGTTTATGCTATCAGCCTATTTTTCCACACGTTTTTACAAAAGAATAGACTCTTGTCTACGGCATGCACTGTGTACGATATCTGGTTTACCAACATATTACACAAACACACCTGTGATTTGATTATTTCATTTAAATGTTTTAAATAATGAACATGAATAAATGAGCACGTACTTTTTTGGACACATTTCTTTCTTCAAAATGCTCTACAGTGACACCAATTAGATCAATGAGCCACTTTATACTGAGAATCATGTTTAAGAACAACTCTGTCTGACACAAAACTGCAGATATTTTTCATATAATATTCAAGTATAAATAAATAAATAAATAAATAAATGATTGCATTCCACATTTATTCCCAATTTGCTCTTATAATTCCCTCCACTGTTCTGGGAAGATGTTCCACTAGATTTTGGCGTGTGCTTATGGATATTTGTGTTCATCAGCAATAAAGGTGTTACGAAAGGCAGGTACTGATGTAGGTGAGGAGACCTGGGGTGCAGTCAGCATTCACATTCATCCCAAAGGTGTTCAGAATGAGATCAGAGCTCTATAGCAGCAAGATCTTCATCTCCAAAGCATGTAAACCAGATCTTCAAGGAGCTCACTTTGTGCACAGGGGAATCACCATGCTGGAGCAGGTTTGGGTTTCCAAAGTTAAGTCAATGCAAAACTTTATTATAGCGAAAAGTGAAGTGACCCAATACAAAAATGGGCAGACACAAAGATCAGAGCGAGTTTAATTAATTGTGACGTCTAGACGACTGGGCCAGAGCATCTCCAAAACTGCAGCTCTTGTGGGATGTTGCTGGTCTACAGTGGTCAGTATCTTTCAAAAATGCTCCAAGGAAGGAACAGCAGTGAACAGGCAATAGAGTCATGATCGGTTGAGGCTCACTGATGCACGTGGGGAGCGAAGGCCGGCCCGTGTGGTCCGATCCAACAGATGAGCTCCTGTAGCCCGAACTGCTGAAGAAGTTAATGCTGTTAATGCTCGATGGGTCACGACTGTTTTGGCAGCAAAAAGGGGACCAACACAATATATACATATACACATTATATATATATTATTTTAATCATTAAAAGCAAAATGAAAAAAAAAAAAAACTGTCCTTTTAGGGCTTCCATAGTACAAGTTTTCACAGTGAGTCACTATTTCAGAGAAAGATTGTTTTACACACACACACACACACACACACACACACACACACACACACACACACACACACACACACACACACACACACAACTCCTATTCCTGTTTACTCACTCCTCTCAGAAGGTACCTTGTCTGCAGCAGAGGAAGGGGGCGGGACAACCCCGCCTCTGAAGCCCCTCTTTTTGATCAGTGGGCGGAGACTAACTGGAAATGTAATAGAAAGTGAATGACGCCGTTTTGGCGTGCATTGGAATGATTGACAGCCATGCTGGCCAATCAGAACGCTTTTCCTTAAGACCGTAGTTTCCTGTGCCTTGTTCTTTGCCTGTGTTTTCCCGTCGAGCACACAAGAATGTGTTTTCACCTAAAAATTGACCTCGGCGTTTTTTTACATTTATTTTGAGTTATTTAGGGAGACTGGGCTGATTTACAGTAACAATCCGGAACGTTTAAAAGTTGGAATGTAGCTCCCCGAACTTGTAGGAAACATCACGCACGACCTAGCAAGATGCCAGAAAATCGGTGAACAGGTAAAGATTACAACCGGGTTATTCTTTTATTGCTTATTTTTAATTTAATATTTTTGTAACAAACAAATCTGTAGGAAACATGTTGATTTGTTTAGATAGCGGACATGAGAGCAGCTAGTCAGGCTTTGCTAGCATGACCTGCCTAGCTCAATGAACTGCTGTATGTTCTCCAGCTCCTCCAACTCATCCAGGACAGGCTGTAGATGTTTTGTCTAAAATTAAAATAAAAATGCCATTAATTTATCTTAATGATGATATCTAAATCTCGGAACTGTGAGTATGCTCCATAATAGGAAGAAAAAGAGATTGAGAAGATCGTTGAGATGATCGTTGAGATGATCGTTGAGATGATCACTATCTCACATCTTTCTCTTGGCTTTTCAACCTGACCTTCTTAGTTAGGAAAAAATAAAATTGTATTCATTTTCTACTTAGATCCAAGCAACATCACCACAAGTCAAGAATAATAGGATTATTAAATTAATTTCTTTCTTTTTTTTTTTAGTTCTTTGCTCATCTCTCATCACATCCTGGTATGCTGAAAAGAAACAAATATTACAATAACATGTAATTTGCTCTAATAGATGCCATTTGGCCACATTCTTAGGAGTACAGACATCTCAGACGTCTACAGAATCTTACATGGATTCTGCAGACATGGACTGTACACCAGAACTGCTCCTGTATCATAAAGATGATCTTATATTCATCCCAAGACTCTTCTTTCATCCCTTCGTTCCAACATCCCTTCAAACCATTAATATTAACTCAATTTCTGTAGATTGGATTGCATCTAAGAGCTGCTTCTGAAATCATAAAGACGGTCCTGTGCTCATCTCAACATCTGCTTTCAAACATCTCTTCACACCCTGAATATAATATCTTATAATATAATAGGAGAAGTAACAGTAAATGTGAGAGTATTGATTTAGAATCGCACTATGCAGTGGGAACTAGAAAAGTATTACTTCCTTTTCAGGTCTGGTTCCTCTTAAGATTTGTTCATGCTGTCTGAGAGATGTTCTACTTCACCTCGGTGGTGTCTGTGTTCCTTATCAGTGCATTGGTTGCTTTGGGACCATGGCTAACGTCCAGGGCTCTTTAAATAAACGATAGTTCGGAATAGTTCAGAAAAAACTTGAACAAAGGAAATGTTTGTGTCTGCGTTTCCTGAGAATTTTACGTTTTTTTTGTACAAAAGCAAAAATGAAAGCCAGATAAATATCTCTGAGTTTAGTCTTTGCGGAGTTACATAGTCTTCTGGTGTCCATACGAGTTTTTTAATTTCTTTCCACCTCCTAAACTAACCAGTAGGTAGATTTTGTACCCTAATACACGACTAGGTGTGAATGTGTGTACATGGTGACCTGGGTTGGATTGGCTTTTCATTCAGGGTGTATCTTTAGTGTTCCTATGATTAGCTCTGGAAACATTCTAGAAGATGAATAGGTGAATTTAATAAATGGATGCTTGTCTTTAACAGTGACTAGACATGCAGCAGTTTCATGCTAAGCATCCCAGATTTATCCTAACTTATTTACTTACTCCAAAATGCTAGAATGGTATAATGTTTTATTACTCAACCCTGTGCAAAATTTCAAGTTTGAGGTCTGGTTTATTCACAATAGAACAAAGAAAACAAGTCTGAAATTATGCAAAAGAGTCTGGGTGGTTGCACCAAAAACCAAATGTTAATGTGTTACTGAAAAGAAAGAGCCGGAGCAGTAGCTTATTCTTTTCTGAGAAATGGTACAGTTTAAATATGCTTTACTGTACAAATAATTTTTTTTTACATTTTAAATAGCATCTGTAGCAATATATGTGTGTGTGTGTGTGTGTGTGTGTGTATATATATATATATATATATATATATATATATGTGTGTGTGTACATTATATATGTGTGTATATATATATATATATATATATACACATGTATATGAAGATATTCTGTTTGGTGCACATGTGTACTGGATGTAATCTTTTTTTGCATGCATAAACATTGAACATACTGTAGTTAAAATTCGAGTTCCCACAGGAACGTTTTAAGTGTTTTAGTCTCTGCCTCAAACTTTTAGGGCAATTTTTTACATGATTAAAATGAAAACACATGCACAACAATGCCAAGGGGTATAAAAAGAAAACTAGAGTTAGTGCAGTGTTCAGAAATACGATTTGCACATTCATTATTACATATATATTGTTTGTGATTTTAATTTCATTTTAAACCTTGGTGTTTAATATTGATTTGTTGTGTGTGCTATGGGAATGTAGCTGAGAAGAAGAATAAGGGTGGCGCGGTTAATCAAGTGGAACTTTGTGTCTATAAAAAGTAACAGCGGTTGAAACAAAAAAGTGTTGGCTTTTCATGTAAATTAGTAAAAGTATTGTGTTCCTTTTTTATATGTAGCCGATGCTGCAAAATACATAATAAAAAAAAACTGCTTTTCCAGATGCTGACAGCCGACATCATGAAACGCATGTCACTACTTTTGTGCGGGTTTGTCCTTTCCCTGCTCTTCAGCTGCACAGTTGGTGAGCAACTAGAATTATATAACAACTGTTTATTAATTTTCTTTTTTACCTGTTAATCTCCCTGGGAAAAAATTACAGCCCTGTATGAGCACCAAAGTTTAAAATGTTGACATCAATTTCTTTTATTTCATCAAATTGACTGAAGGTTATACAAAAAAAAAAAAAAAAACCCACATCAATTCTTTCCTCTGTCTCTTCAGGTTCCTGTGATAGCTGTGCAAAAATACTTCCAGACTCTACAGGACATATTGTAGTGGAACTTGAGAAGCCATTCACAGCTGTCTGTAATCTCTGTAATGAATCAGTATACACCGCTGATGATGTTACATGGTTTTTTGGAACTGTCGCTGTTCCAAGGGAGTCTTACACGAAGCTGAACAAGTCGGCCGTTTCGGTTACCGTGAACGTCAGCCGTGATATGAACAACCCACTGGTGTGTAAGGCTTCTAAACAGGACATTTCATACGAAGAGAAATGCATATATGGCATCTACCTTGATAAAGGATGTGAGTATTTTTGTTTTTGTTTGTTGTTGTTTACATTAACATGTCTTTTAATCAGTTGACCATCTGGAAATCATCTCTCAAACAAATATAACAGATCCTTGCTGAGATCCATGGGAATTTCAGTAGAAGGTCATACATTTGAGGTTTCGAATGTTCGCATGAATATATATAATCACTATTATGTCAGAAGTGAAATGAAATAAAAAAAAGAAAAGACATTTTGAAGAGAACAGCAGTATTGTGGTCTGGGAGATGACTTAAGATAGTCTCAAGGGTGGTTTTACACGCATGTAAGAGGAAAAGAGTTTAGATATGATTTGTTTTTGATAAATACTGGTCACTGTTGTTGCATAGGGAATTGGATCATATTAAATATAGCCTGCAAAATATCTTTACTGACCTTATGAGAATTTATTTTGCTGCACTTTGCCTCCAGGACACAACATTGGGTTTAAATTAGTAAAGAAAAATATTCATTGCAAGAAGAGGAAAATGTGTTTACAAAAAAAATGAAGGTTTTAGTAATATAGCTTAGTATTACACTGTTATAGACAGTTTTTTCCCCAACTGTCTGTGGTCAATCAAATATCTGTTCATTATACTTGAAGGATATATAAATTCAGGATAACAATTATATAAAGAAGGTACATCTAGCAGTGATCAGGTCCAGAAAGAATGACTCGCCATGTAACTTCTTATTTTTCTGTTTTAATTTAATGATGTTTGCCTGTAAAATATTTGTGTTTTTCTTTACCCATGCTAAGATTGGCTAGAAGTATGGTTGGGAAACCAGACAAATTCAAAAGGAGGGGGAAGAAATCATGTAGGAATATAGAGGAAAGAAAATAGGCTTCAATCACAGCATCTTATTATAACGTCATAATTACTTCTTATAGTCAAAGATTTTATTTAAACTACCGTATTTTTCGGACTATAAACTGCTACTTTTTTCCCCACGTTTTGAACCCCGCGGCTTAAACAACGAAGTGGCTTATTTATGAATTTTTCCTTGGTTTTTTCCCAGTTTCACAAACTTCAACTCAAAAAAAATGAGCGACATAACATTAGACCAATGACATCATGAAAAAACGCACCCCACCTGTGTTCTGAGCTGCACGCCATCGGGAGAAAAAAATGTTGTTGTTTTTTTAACCGCATGACGGTGCCAAGAGATAAACTTCCGAGAGAAATAGTTGTGAAAGGAAGGAGGAAGACGGTGAACAATGAGTTTTTTCGGTCGGCTACTGTTTATATACAAGCCGTTGTAACGCGTTGAGTCTGGGTGAAGGGAGAGCTCGCTAACTCCAGTTACAACAGAAATCATATAAGCACATACAGGATTCCAAAACTCGTCCTTTTTTATTTCTCTTGGCAACAGCATTATGGGTTAGTCAAAGAAATTTAGAAATGAGAATCAGAAAATAATAAGGACATATTCCTCGGTCTTGCACACATGCAGTAAAAGCGGAAAAATGCGGCAGCAGGCTGTTCCCAAAATACCGCTCTGCTCTTAAAGGAGCCACAACATATTTCACCTGTTACACCGTGTAACAGACACTGCTTTTCGTTAAAGCCTGTGTAAAGTTCATTAGTTTCAGTTTAGACAGAAACGGCTTATTTAGGTTTAAAATAAAAATCTTTGTCAAATTCAGTGGATGCGGCTTAAATATGGGTTTGCACTTGAATATCCAAACTACAGACTGCGCCTTTGTTGTTTAACTCAAGATTTTTAGCAGTGCTTCTGAGATTGTCATAAATTATGAATGATTGGTTGATTGATTTAATTAATGAATTGATTATATACCAATGTTGGTATGTTCCTGTCTTTCAGATCCTCCATTAAAGCCCGAGCAGCTGAATTGTATTGCTCTTCAACATGGCCCACGCATTTCTCCTGAACTGACATGTTCATGGAAACCAGGGACTAGAGACCCAATTATTAGCACCAGTTATACACTATATGCACGGTTTGTCTGGA
This sequence comes from Silurus asotus, assembly GCA_024362625.1. Lineage (NCBI taxonomy): Eukaryota > Metazoa > Chordata > Actinopteri > Siluriformes > Siluridae > Silurus > Silurus asotus. Next base: position 651,706 of record MU558737.1, on the reverse strand, counting down.
TACATGAAATTGACTTCATTAGGATTTTCGTTTGATTGCATTTATGTTCCATTCTCTAATAACGTTCGCATTTCTTTCTAGGTTTAGTTCCACCATGCTAAATGTTACAAGTCACAAGAATGCAACAGAGACGCTCACTATCAATGTTGGAACCTTCCCCAATCACTTGCAATTAACTGTCTGGGTAGAAGCACACAACCAACTGGGGACTGTCAAATCAGACGAACTGTCTGATGATGCAGAATATTTTGGTATTATTATTGTTTTTTTTTTTATTGTTGGAAAGTAGAAACTGTGTCATACATTTTAAAATAAATAATTTTTTCCTTTATCTTCAAGTTCAAACAAATCCACCTGGAAATATAAGGGTTATTCCAGAGAATGGTTTCCCCACATCGTTAATGGTGAATTGGACACATCCGATTCATGACACAGTCTTAAAGCTGAGCTATCACATCAGATACTGCAAAGCAGGTTGCAGTGTTTGGGAAGAGGTAAGAAGACCCGTCTCTTTTATGTCGAATTTTACTGAATCTCTAAACTTCCTCTTGATTATTTTAAAATAGGAACTTCTAAAATACTCAGGTTGTTGAACGTGTTTGTGGCTCATGTAAAGGAGAACTTATCACATAGTTTAAAAAAAAAAACAAACAAAAGTTTTGTTCCAGGAAATGAGTGTCGTCTGTGTCTGTCTGGCAGCAGCCGAGTTTACACATTGCAGCAGCATATTGCTGAAAGCTCATGCTACAAAATACTCGCTCTCTTTTCTGAGTAATTGAGCCACAGACACTGGATGTTCATCTCACGTTTTACGTTTTTCTTTACTGCGAAACCAAAACTAACACTCGTCCATGCATAAGTGCACGGTTTTCATTCTACCTCATCATTACAATTATAGGTAGTGCCTTTCCACGTGCAGTTTTTTGAAATATTACTCCGTTACGTAAGAATAAAGCATTTATAATCACGATTTCTTTTTTCTAGAGGTCAGTAATATATATTATTATATATTACTATATTATAGTAATATCTAATATCAGTTTGTATTTTCATAGACTCCATTCCGAAATTTGCATTTGTTCAAATCGTCTGTTTTTGTTCTTTCCGTGTGATTTCAGCTACCCCAGAATTTAACCAAAGCGTACATCCAGTCCTTCAGACTGCAATATCTTCAGCCTTACACGGAGTATGTGGTGCAGATGCGCTGCATTCGTCAAAAAGGTTTAAGCCACTGGAGTAACTGGAGTCAAAACGCGACAGCTCGTACACCAGAAGACAGTGAGTCGCTGCTAAACACACCTCCCTGCTTCAGAACCACTTTCAACAACATGAGCTTTATATGAGATAACGCAAAGCAATCGTTAGGGGTGTAACGGTACACGGATTCGTCCCGAACCGAATTAACACAAACGCATTAAGTGGCGAACTGCAAGTTTGTTTAGTTTTCGCCTTGCACTAGGAGTGCAGTGTCGCTGTTTTGTATCGTTTTTTTTTTATTATTATTATTAAGATTAAAAACGTACACAATGAGTTTAAAAATTAGTTAGCGCAGTGTCACTCAACCGGAAATACAATTTGTAGTGCGATTTAAAAACGTAGATTTTGTTTTGCACATACGTTTTTTTTTGCGTTTTATGTACAGGTTTAAGATTTTTTCTTAAAAGTATAAAATCCTGGCAATTGCTCATATCGTAGGAGTGAATGATTGAAGGATGGAAGGAATAAAAACGTTTGTTAAACTATTATTGAAATAAGTAGAAGAAGTGAAGTAGATCATATCTTTAGACAGTTGAATATAAAATGTAAAAAAAAACACACACACACACACCTGTGTTTTACTCAAATGGGGTCTACATGGTTAATTGAATTTAATATTTCCATTTATTACATTTTATTTAATCAATTTAATTTGTGGCAATTGAATCGATTATTCTTTTAGTTAATATAAAAAAGTCAATTGCATTCATTTAATTAATTCTATTTATTTTATATATATTATTTAACCACTCAGGCATTTTATTTAAAATAATTTTGTTCAACAAAAGCATGACTTATAAAACAAGGAACGTACCGAACCGTGAATTTTGTGTACCGTTACACCCCTAGTTACACTTATATGAACAATTGCTCACTATACACTCAGTTGGGGTGGTGTGTATACTTTCACCGCTTTATATGATTATCTCAGATGCGTGTTCATCAGTACCAGAGAATGGTAATCTAATGGCTCTTAAATGATGTCTGTTTGCGTGCTGTTTTTCTAATATGGCCCTGTTTGCTCAGTTCCTTCAAACAGAGTGGATCTCTGGAGAGTCTACGAAGAGGCCCCGAATAACAGTGTCGTCAAGCTGATTTGGAAGGTAAAATGTTTTAAATAGTAAATGACTGTGTTGTACAGCTTCTGCATTGTGGACGATTAGTAGCGTGGATGTTTTATGCATTTCTGTTCCAGGATCCGGAGAAGCCCAACGGCAAAATACTGGGCTATAATATTACGATTAGAAACAATGGACCTTCTGAGACGCATGAGATCAGTTCCAAGGAGCTTAGGTTCTCACTGAAGGGAGACAAAGCTCTAATCAAAATCACCGCAAATAATTCCGTCGGAGTTTCACCTCCGGCTACTTTGATGATCCAGAGACCTGGAATAAGTACGTGAACATTGAGAGTTTGTTTTGCTAAAGAGGAAATCGGTAGACCGATGCTTCTTCTTATTTATTGCGTTACCCGTCGTAATGAATGAATGAATGAATACTACTTCTGGAATTTAAAGTTGTGATGATTTCTGTTGCAGGTCTGTATCCCGGGGTGGAACAGGTGAATTGTTCAGCACGTGATGGCAAGATGTTGGTGAATTGGCATCCGCCTTCCTATAATCGCAATGAGTATGTGATCGAATGGGTTTTGGTGCCTGATAAAGAGATCGGCTGGCAAAGAGTGTTAGGCAGTGTCAGCAGCATGTACATTGAAGGTGAGAACCTCGGAATGCAATTTTTGCGTTTGTTTTTGAAAGTTTCTGATCACTGACCAGCATATGAGAGGGAATTATTATAAAATATAGATGATATTACAACATGTGGGATTAGGCAGAAGTGGGCGGGGCTTTCATGTGCTGTTGAAAACCCCTACACAACTGTTGATCATTCCAGATTATTATTCTGATTGGCTGATTTTCTCATATTCTGGAGAAAAAGAAAGTCGGAACTTGACTTCAGATGTGATTCTGAATTCACCCGGAACAACTATATTGCTTGATAATTGCAATTGTGTGTTTCGACCATTCAGGTTTGAAGCCATTTAAACGTTACAACATCTCAGTCTACCCGCTTTATCGAGTTCAAGGCTCCTCCAATTTAGGAAGACAAGTCACTGTACAAGCCTATCTCCAGCAAGGACGTATGTTTACTTTTTTCGTTCATAATTCCTACACACTTTTCCATGATCATGTGACTTTGTATTTCCTCATGGACATTCCGAATCAACGTTGTTAACGTGTCGCTCTTCTTTTCCTGCTCCAGCTCCTCTGCGCGGTCCCATAGTTGTTGTGACTGCGACAGGGAAAACCACCGCTCAGCTGACATGGAACGAGATTTCTATCGATGATCAGCAAGGTCTTCTCACCAACTACACCATTAGCTACAAAACAAAAAACACTGAGCAATGTAAGTCAAATCGGGTTCTGTTCCTCATACCGGGTTCACGTGTGCGCTTTTTTTAATAGTCCTTTGTGATTGTTGTCTGTCAGACTGTACGAACATGATCCTCATGTCACACTGTAGGATCTCAATTGCAATAATGTCAGACTGTAGAAAGAGGAAAGAGTCTGAAATCTTGAAAAATGTACAGATTTTAGCTTCAGATTAGCTTTTAGGATTTTCGAAATTTCTCTTAAACCATGGCCAAAATCGCACAGTGTGCACCCCGTTTAACGTTCATGCGTGTGCCATTGCATTGGTTTCGTAAACAAATAATAATAATAATGAGTCCGTATTATTGTGTGAAGACCTTCCATAGCTAATCACCAGTTTTGTTTGCCAGTCATTGTGGTTCCATCCAACACCTACTCCTACAAACTGAATGGACTGGATAGCGATAGTCACTATGTCGTAAACATCAAGGTGTCTAACGAGGAGGGCTCAAAGAGGGGACCTGATTCCAGTTTCCACACAAAGAAATATGGTACGTAATAACATTATATATATATTGCGAATGCAATTTCAGGGTTTAAAAAAGAAACATAATAAAAAGGGCTGTAAGTTGCGATATGGACGCTGCACGTCGAAACAGCGCTGATGGGAAATTCAGGGTTTCACATAGAGCTCGAAGCTGTGAATTCCAGGTGTGAAGTTGATGCTACGCTCTTCTATATATAACCTTCAAATGGTAGTCTGCATGACGAGTGGAAAAGAAAGTACCATTGAATATTTTAGTATTTGTATGTTCTACTCCTAACTGTGTGTGTGTGTGTGTGTGTGTGTGTGTGTGTGTGTGTGTGTGTTTATGTATTTTTTTCACTTGCACATTTTAGAGGACGGTGAAATCGATGTGATCGTCGTGGTGGTGTGCCTGGGCTTCTTGTTCTTTGTAGTTTTGATAATGGTCCTCGTCATAAAGAAGAAAGAACAGTGAGTCGCCACACACACACACACATGCCGCAAACACAATTTTTGAAAAGAAAAAAAAAGAGACAAAAAAGTACAGAAGTAAAAAAACGTGTCTATTTTATCAGCTTTATTTGTATCATTATCAGATTTATATTGGTTTCCATACACATTATATATTTACAGTACATTATTTATTATTACACTATACATGATTATTGCAATTGTTTTAATAACATGTAAAAGATGTATAAGACCAAACACTAGCATAATATGAATTATAAAAAAAAAGAAAAGTCAATAGGTTTAGATCCTTCTATAAAACATGGCCTTTTTTCCATCTCTTTGTAATCCAATGACCCTTTGTTTTTGTTTTTTTGATTTTTGTTCGAATTGTTTACAGGTAAAAAAAATTTCCCCGCATAATTTTTAGGAATATTAAACCCAATTAATACATCAAGTGCATTCGGAAAGTATTCAAACCCGCTTTGTTTTAATTTTGTAGCCTGATTTGATTGTTTAGATCTGCATTGACGTTTCCCCCCATAATGAAAATTCAATACAGTACTCTAGAAATGTCTTTACATTCAAAAATAGAAGTATCGCACAAATATTCAGACCCTTCGCTCCCAATTCTCTTAAAGGTTACTGAGATGTTTCTACACTGGACCTGTTTTATCAAAAAAAACAAACAAAAAAAATTAGAGGAGCTTCCTGCAGAGCTTAGAGACAGGATCGCTGCATCACAAATCTGGAGAAGGCTTTAATTTCGTATTCTGCTTTCACTTTGTCATTATGTGGTACTGAGTGTAGATTAATGAGGGGAAAAAATCAATCGGAGCGATTTTTGTATCAGGCTGCAACATAACAACATTTAAAAAAAAAAGTGAAGGGGGACTGAATACTTTCCGAACGCACTGTATGTAGTGAAAATGTTCCTCGACTCGGCACAATGCAGATTCATTGGAAGCCCTGAGAGACATATTATACAGTGCGGGTTTGGAACATGAAAATCATCATTTAAATAGAACTCGTTATTTTCTTAGGAATAGAGCATTCTTGAAGTCTTCTGCTGTCTCGTCTCATTGCTCGTTTGTTTTGGGTCTTAATTTATTAATGCATAGGAAAAAAACAGGGTTCAAACAAGTGCAGGAAAAAAGCATGGAACAACATCAAACATCTTGTAGACCACCAAAGCATTTTAAATAAAGCATTCGAGTTTATATTTCCATTCCAGCTTGGAGATCTGATAAGAGACCCTGGTCTGTAATCTTCTGCCTTAAATAATAAATGTATGTCCTTTCTCTAGGTTAAAGAGACGTTTCTGGCCGCAAGTTCCAGACCCATCCAACAGCACTATTGCTAGCTGGTCACCCGACTGTCCCAACAAGGTTAGTGAACGATACACTCCAGACGAGGTAGTAGGTGAAACTGTCTGCACTTTCATTAGCCGACTGATGTTCCTGATTCTGTTTCGTTCATTAATGCGACAATCGCCTCATTGCCCTTCTTCAGCCAGACACCCCGAAAGAAAGCATCCTGGCAGAGGTGAGCGTGGTGGAGGTGGACATGGATGAGAGTAAGTCCCTGTGCGATGAGGATAAGTCAGTGATGCCACTCAAGAAGTACTTTTCGGAGGAGCGCAGCAGCGGCATCGGCGGCTCGTCCGGCATGTCCACTCCACGCCAGAGCGTGTCCTCCAATGACGAGGCCGATTCGGGCCAGACCACGGCCAGCACCGTGCAGTATTCCGCCGTGGTGAGCAGCGGATATAAAGGTCAGACACCCGGCACTCAGGCGGGCATGTTCTCCCGCTCAGAATCGACCCAGCCTTTACTGGAATGCGAGGAAAACCCAGAGCACCTGTCCGATGGCAGCGGCCATCACACACACTCCTACTTCAAACGACACGGAGGTCTCGAGCAGCTGAACATGGACGAGGTAGAGGAGCCGAGCTTCGGCTCTCTGAGTTTTAGTCCGATGGAGGAGGAGGACTCGCCCACTCTGACCGAGGATCCTCCGGGTCCTGCCCCTGGTTACATGCCGCAGCAGAGTGGCTACCGGCCACAGTGAGAGGACAGAAACCCGGACGGTAATCGCGCAATCCCGTGCCTTCTTCTGGTGACCTGAGTTTTATTGTCTTGTTCGGAAAGCCCGTTTAAGTTTCACACTAACCGCTGCTAAATCTAAGAAACCGACTGGCCGCGTTGATTCAGTTTTCAGATCGTAGAAGTGGAGGTGTGGTCCAGCACCAGATTGTGAATTGAGAACAGAAGTGGGGGAACAACTAGTGTTCATTCACACACCTGCACGTTATTCTTGTTTCCCCGGATTTCGGTTTTCCTGTGAAGAGCTCAGAGGCTCGTGGATGAAGGATCAGTAGGCAGGCGACAGGTCTCAACAAAACTCTGCTTTATTTTTGCCATGTTTTTTTTTTTTATGCTTTCGTTTTTCATTCTAAAGCGCACACACGCACATACACGTCTCTGCGAGTTCAATCCTCAGCTGTCACCTCGCCTTTCTTATAACCTTTTCTCCACCCAAACGTTCACACTCTACTGTACAGGTGTGTGATCATTACCACTAGAAACCTCCGGGTTCTGCTCTCCGTTCACAAACCGACCCCACCTCCACTCCCACAATGATGTCACTTAAAGCGTATACAGAATCCTCCAGAATTATTGGCTCTCATGAAAATGTGCCAGAAATAATCTCTGATATCCCATAAATGTTAAATCTGATCTCAAATGTACAGGAACGTAGTAATGTTTCATATTTTAGAACTTACTTTTATCCCCTTGGGAAGAATAACCGAAACCATTTGTGTTGATTGGAACGTATGTTTGGCTCAGAATTTGTCGAAATTCTATCTTTTTTTTTTTTTTTTTTTTTAGGTCCTTTGGGGGTTTTTTTTTTTTTTTTTTCCTTGTAAATTTTTAATTTTTTTTTTCCATGGTAATGATTCAAGAAGATTTCACAAGGTCTCCAACCTTAAAATGTAGAACCATGAACAGAATCATGATTAAAAGTGTGTGTGATCCTGTGGATCCTGAGAACAGACCAATAATGATTGTTTCTTGGCAAATACTGGGAATCTTATTTCAGATAATATTTGTAAACTGCAATGAGAGGAAAAAATATATATATAATTTTAATGACGATTTTTTTTTAATGTATGTTTCGTTGGAACCAAATACAAATCGATCCCTGTTTTTGTTTTTTTTATATTTAAACCCCAATTCCAAAAAAAAGGGTGGGACCCCCCTATAAAATTTTAATATAGAAATTTTATTTTCAATAGAAAACATATCAAATATAAAAATAAAAAAAAACTGAGGAAATGAACCGTTTAAGGGAAAATATTGTTTAAATTGTAATTTAAATGTAATTGCTTTAACACACCTTACGCCTTGTTTACCACTGTGTAGCATCCCCGCTTTTAACAACAGTCTGTATACATGTGGGCATTGAGGAGACCAGTTGCTGGAGTTTTGGAAGAGGAATGTTTGTCCCATTTGTGTCTGATACAGGAATCGATCTTCTCAACAGTCCTGGGTATTCTTTGTCATATTTTTTATTTATATCTGTTGTTTTTTTTTTTTTTTTAATGAAGGGTGCCAATATTTCTGGAGGGCATTATTTATGAACATAGCTGAGCCAATAAAATGTTCAATCCCCATGCAAAATGTACCCTAAAACGTTAAGATGAGAGTTTTCTGTGCAGAAAATTGTTCATGCAGTTACTGATCTCCATTTATTTGGTCATGGAAAAGTCTTGGAATTTCCTTTGGCTTGATTTTGTTAGTACGTGCAGACAAAATGTGTGTTTTTGAATAAGTTTTCTGTAGTTTCTTTATTACGTTAGCTTCTGTTAAATGTCAGTATTATGTTTTAACCATGAACTGGTTGTTTTTAAACACTTCACATACTTTCATATGAATTTAGTTAGAATCACTTTTCAGTATTGCCTTCGGTTTTCAGTAGTGCTGACATCAGGGTGCGTTCAAGGCAACTGAAAAGAATCAAATACTCGTATATTGCACTTTTTTGTCACCTGCTATGGAGCTTCAGCCAATCCTTCAGGATGTCCATGTTCGACATGAATAAACAATTGTGTGTATGTATACAGAGAAAACATAACACTACAGGCTACAGGGCCGGAGTCCTGTTTAATGCATGCTTTTTTAAGTATTCATTTCCAGTATCTTGTGGAAAATCTTCAATAAAATTACACTTTGTAGTAACCATATGATAAATAAATAATCATTTATCAAAATCAATCGTCTTGCTCTTTTAATTTCTTTCTTTTAAAAGTGCTTTAAGAAAAAGGGCTACACACAGTGCATTTAAAACTAAATATAAGCTGCTTGTACAGATGAAGAGAGACACAAGACACACCACCGGTCTTTATGTTCAAGAACAAAAAAAAAAACCCCAAACAGGACGTCTAATTATTTCATGTTCTTGGAAATTGTGTCTGTCGATCATCAGTTTTCCATTGTTGAGTAAGGAAATGATCGTTACATTATAGTGTTCCAACAACGCGCTAATTACGGCATCTGTACATCGCTTTATAACATTCGCCTGAAAATCTGAATAACACAAAACATGAAATAAAATTGACCACTTTATATATCAGTAATAATAACTAAAGATACTTCAGGTGGTTCATCTGATGTTGAAACTCATCAGACTAAGTAAAAAAATAATAATAAAATCTATTTAAAATGTTTTTATATTATATATTTTCAATGTAATACATTTTATATACAACACAAATCCCACAAAAGCTACAGCTTCACAAATTTAGCGAAATACACAAATCCCACACACAAAACAAACAAAAAAAAAACCCAAATATACACAAACATTTACAGTTAACATAATATTCTTTCTGAACCCAATTCTGGATACAATCACATTTTTATCTGCTACCCATCTGATATTCATGTTACACTTCCTGTAATTAATTCACATTCAATAAAATCACGCAGTACTGCTCATAATTACACAGTTAAAAAGCACACTGTTCTTCCCTGTAATTCAAGGTGGTACACGGGTCTTCCCTGTGCTTCACAGTGATACACGGTCTTTCCATTTGCTTCACAGTGGCCCCAGATTCTTCCCTGTGCTTCACGGTGGTACCCAGTCCTTCCATGTGCTTCACGGTGGTACCCAGTCCTTCCATGTGCTTCACGGTGGTACCCAGTTTTCCCCTGTGCTTTACTGTGCTGCACAGTTCTTTACATTGCTTCCTTATGCTTTCCAATGCTTTAGGGTGCTACACAGTTATTCACTATGCTACATGGTTTAATCCGGTGCTTCACGATGCTACACAGTCGTTCAGGGCGCTTCCTTATGCTTTCCAGTGCTTCAGGGTGCTACACAGTTCTTCCCAGTGCTTCCCCATGCGTTATGGTGCTTTACTGTGCAAAACAGTTTCCCATGTGCTTTAGTGTGCTCAAAAGCATGTTACTGCACAACTAGCGAGCAGATAATTAGCATCGTTCACCTCACAACTTCGCTGGCCTTGCTTTATAATTGAATATATTAACCTAATAATTAAACAGTTTAATAAAGCTTAGAGTATCAGCTATGTCAAGGTTAATATTTTTTTGAAATCTTTATGTTAGGCTGCTACTGTAGCATTACACAGACATTACGCAGCTAATTAGCTAATTAACTCAAACTGCACTCACTGTTCGAAGCTACTTACATGCGCTGGCGCCATTAAGGGTTTTAGCAAAGCATTTTGTTGAAATAAGGACATGAATGAAAAAATACCTAGTGTTAATAGGATTCTTCTTTTTAATGTAATCAAATGAATCTTTTTTTTTTCTGGTTACTGGATGTTTTTAGGGATACATGTCATAGTCGTAGCAACAACACACACATATCAATATTATTAGCACGAGACATGCCGTCAAAGGAGTCACTTGCTTGGCTGCTTCATAGGTTCGAACATGTCCAAGGTTACGTAACTGGTGAAGTAAGCTGTATTTTTGAGCTTTGGAGTCAGCAGTGTCTCGGTCTCATCCGACCACAGAGTTTTGGAAGGTGACTCGATAGGGCTGCTTAGTGGGGTTTGCTGCCTGTACAGTGATTGAACAGGGGGAAGAGGACAAATTCCTGGAGGCTGGAGATCCACTGATTTTACAGGATAGACCTTTTGCTCTTTCCCAACATTTGGTGTCTGTCCCTTAGATAAACCGGCAGCTAGTGGAGTGGTTTCTGGCTGTGATATTATTTCATGTGTTATAATATTCTTGATATTAGCCAAAGCTTTCAATGTAGCAATGTCTTTTTTGCTTGTTCGGGACACACAGATGATGTCACTGTCCACATGACATGGCAAAATTTTCTCAGTGTCCCTGCTGCCAGCCACTGAGAATAGGTTCCATGGCTGAAAGAACCCAACCATAAGTTTTTATATATATCAGCATTTCACATTTTAGCATCTAGAGACAAAGAAAAAGACGTACCTTTCGGCAGTTGTCCGATGGCCACATAGACAAAGAACTGAATCGTGGGTCTGGAATCTTTTTACTCAAGAATTTCTGTTGTCTGCAAGAGCGTAGAATAATAACTATCAATTATCAATACATTATTTAAATTCTTAAATAAATGTATTTCTCATAAATAAATAAGGGTCGATACATACACGGTCACAGCAAGCAGGGAAAGCAGGACCAGACCAACACTACAGGTAATGAGCCCAATAAGGATAAATTTACCTGAAAATGAAGTAGAAAACAACGTCAGTGCCTGAAATGAGGCACATATACATTCTATTCACTCCAGACCAATTAAAGCCCTGCCCAATTTGTTAATTCTGGCCATTTACTGCCAGAAATCCAACCAAGCAATACTATCTGTTCTCTCAGGATGGGGATAATGGCATCACTAAGTCCTGTCAATCGATCTGACTCTAATCACGAGCACCAGTGGGAAAAGAAGAGCTTTTTCTTTCTCACATGTACATTACAGCTCAATTTTACAGAAGCTGGGGTCAGCCATGATACAGCACCCCTGGAGCACAAATGGTTAAGGGCCTTGCTCAAGGGCCCCAAGAGTGGCAGCTTAGCAATACTGGAGATGAATCCCGGACCTTCCAATTAGTAACCCAGAGCCTTAAACACTGAGCTACCACTTCACAACCTCGGCCGCCAAGAACCCTGTCGCCGGTTCACCACTGTTCCTTCCTTGGAGCACTCTTGATAGATACGGATTACTGCAGACCAGAAACAGCCCACAAGCCCACTACAGTTTTGAAGATGCTCTGACCCAGTCGTCTAAATTCTTACACTTGTCAATTTTTCCTGCTTCTAACACATCGATTTTAAGGTGCTGCCTAATAAATGCATTCACTTGAACTTGGAAACCCAAACCTGCTCCAGCATGGTGATTCCCCTGTGCACAAAGTGAGGTCCTTGAAGATCTGGTTTACATGCTTTGGAGAGGAAGATCTTGCTGCTATAGAGCTCTGATCTCATCCCTACTGAACACATTTGGATGAATGAGAACGCTGACTGCACCCCAGGTCTCCTCACCTACATCAATATCTGCCTTTCAAAATACCCTCATGGCTGATGAACACAAATATCCATAAGCACACTCCAAAATCTAGTGGAACATCTTCCCAGAAGAGTGGAGGGAATTAGAAGAGCAAATTTGGAATAAATGTGGAATGTGATGCTCAAAAATCACATACCGTACTTATGACCAGGTGACCTAATATTTATTTAAATAATTAAATCTTTTACATATAATTACATGAGATGATTAAAAGTAAAATTGTTCAGTGTTATTTACTGGGCTTTGTTGAGAATATGGTTGTCCCGCTCTCGGAAGAAGCAGCCACTGTTCTGGCCATGACATAAACGCTGTACTCTGTTTGGGCCTGCAGGTTTTCCAAAATGACATGGTGCTGATTTGGTCCCACAGTAACATCTGTACAAGCAGAACACCAAAACGTATTAAGCAATTTGTACCGAGTTTATGCAATATACTCCCACTCACACACTCGTGTCAGACTTACTTCTGGTTTTTGGCTTGTTGGATACTTTATAGAACACTGTGTAGTTCAGTATGAATGCACAGCACTGGATCGGTAACATGGGAACCCAGTGAATCTCTGCGTGCTTGTCACTAACCCTCATCACTTGGACATCAGACACCTTTGATAGGTCTACAACAGAAAACAAATTTTTTAGTAAGGTTTATTAGATTTTACTTGAATAAATGCTTCCTCAAGGGTTCCTGGAACAGGTAAGTGTTCCTTAAGGAAGTATTTTTCAAGTATAACCTGCTTAAACTGATATATTGAAATTAATTTTGTCCATTTCTATATTTGAACTCACTTTGTTCTTGGTTGCAATTATGAAGAATAATTTGATTTCCCGGACCATCTTTATAGAGCGGGGATAGTGATATGGTGTAAAGGGTCGAAGGTTCACCTGGTATTTGAAGAATACAAAAATAAATAAACTTGGTTTTAATAAATACATAAAGTCTAGTGGAATGCACCAAGAGTACATACCTTTTAGAGTGAAACTGCTATTAGGAGTTTGCTGCCACATGTGGTTTTGGGCCGTACTGTTCCAGACTATTAAATATCCATTGACAGGAAGACTAGGCTTCTCCCAGGTGATATGGATACCTCCATGCTGGACAAACACGCTGATATTTTTAAGCGGAGGTAAATCCAGCTCTGTTTAATGAAACAAATGTATTAGTGGGTCTAGTGATGTTGTAAACTCATGGTAAACTTTAGAAATACTGTACAGTCTTTTCCCCCGTTTATCACGGTGGTTACATCCCAAAACCATAAGCTATAAACGGAAAAACGGGAACACACCCCAAAAATGCTATTTTATGTATACAATACTGCACCGTATTTACATTTTACTTCATTTTTATAATCGATCATTATATTTTTATCAATACATTTGATTATTTCAACATAAAACAATTCTCTATAAGTTTTTTTGGTCTATCGTACTACCTGCGAGAGACCGGAAAATCAGCCGAACAAATTAATTATGTGGCAAATGCAATTCCGCGATAAACGATTTGGACAGAGATCCGGACCGCGGTAAAGCGGGGGATTACCGTATTGTGTTGAATTCTCTATATTGAATGGCCAGAAGGTTCTTAGGCAGCAACTTGTTTTAAAACTACTCCTAAAAATCTAAATTATTGTTAATGTTAATAAACAGGTTATAATTGTATTAAAGAATTCTTTGTAAAGATTAGAACCTTTAAGGGAAAGTGAGGAAATGACTGTTTATATTTGCTATAAAATCAGATATTATGGGAACTTGTTTCATTGGAGTTTCACGACATTGAATACAACTATGAATAAATAAAATGAATGAATAAAAATTGAGATTGAGAGCCGGCAGTAGCAGTGGGCAGAGGTGGGCTTAGTCCACCCAAATTTAGATCTTGCCCACCAAATCAAAGTTTGAATGTATTATTTTAGCTGAAGTGATCCTGATTTGGTGGCCTACAGCCAATGAAGCCAGACCTACCCAAAGCCCTGCCCCTTCCCAAAGCCCTCCTTTTTCCCAAAGCCCTGCCCCTTCCCAAAGTCTGAAGTGAGGCTTGATAAGATTAGTCATTTTATTGAAGAACTAATTTTCCAAGTTCAGCTGTTCACTGAATCATTGTTCAGATTTAGTTTGAAATGGATTCTTTTTCCAATTTTGTAAATATTAGTTATTGATAGAACTGGATTGTACCAGCCCACCCTAATATAATTGGCTTAAACCAGCCCTGGTTCAACTGGTGTGGTAGAAGAAGAATTCTATTTTTTCAGAGGTGTCCACAAACTTCAACCAGCCAATTACTGCTTATTTCCCTGTAACACTATGCCCTGGCATGTTTTATTGCTTTCACTAGCTCACCTTGTTCCATGGCAGGTACCTCAATGGAAGCTTTATTGAGACTCGTTTTATTGTGAAACGCAGCCACAGTTATCCTGTGCGGATGTTTATCCAAAGTAATAAACATGTTATTTTCATAGGGCCCAAAGCACTTGTGAAAGCTCAGAGAGTGGCAGGAGACACAATATTCATCGATAGCTTTACAGGATGGTGGGACTCCCTGAGACAAAATAAATCACAGATTTCAGATTCAGTCAGTGCCATAATCATAAACTTCTAAATCCTTTTTAAATGCCAACCAACCTTCCACATAAGCAGCACTGTTCTTTTCCCCCGATCACCCAAGACACTTTTGGATCTCCAAAGATGGAACTTTAAGCTGCTTACTGTAAAAGAAATGTACAGTATCATAAGAATAGAATGAGATGTGAAATCAAACCTAAAGTGAATAAGGCTGGTGGGTAAAATGTTACCATTGAGATAGCTGAGTACTGGAACATCACGGCTCCATGAGCTCCAGACTATGCTTTGATCTTTGCTGCGCACGGACACGGTATAGTTGGTACACGGCGTTACACTGGTCAGTTCCTTGGTGCCTATTTTATCACTATTATTGTGTTTCACTATAATCTGTAAAACATGTATCATGCGAGAAGACTGAGAAAACCTCACAGCAGTGTTTACAGCAACTTACAAGTATGAACTTGTTCTCAACTCAAAGCATTCAGATGTTTGTTGTGTGTTCTCATTGCATCAAAGCACAGTAAATGAACCAGTGCTCCTCAGCTTTTTGCACATGATGTTAAGGTTCACAAATTTCACACAAATGTCCCCAT
This sequence comes from Silurus asotus, assembly GCA_024362625.1. NCBI lineage: Eukaryota > Metazoa > Chordata > Actinopteri > Siluriformes > Siluridae > Silurus > Silurus asotus. The sequence continues at coordinate 636,382 of MU558737.1, read as the reverse complement.
TCTATTTTAAATCTCATTATATTTCAAATGGAACATCAAAGGTTGAAAGAAAATGAAAGTTTTTTTAAAAAAGAATATGGTAATTTTAGTAACAAAGACTTGGAAATTAAGTGTTGCAAATAAGAAACAGAAATAAAATTGTGCTTTAGGTTATTTGGCAAAGGGTCAGTAACATGACTTGGTATAAAAATAGTATTTTACAAAGGCAGAATCTCTTTAGAAATAAAGATGGGTGGAGGTTTACCAATCTGCAAAAAACTTGTGTTCAGAATAATGTTCCTTAACATAAAATTACAACGACTTGGGTGAAAATCATTAATACTGTGATCTTTGAGCCCTCAGGTAACACTGCCTGCAGACCTTTCACCAAAACATTTAGTGCATCATGAAATGAAAAATATAACAAACTTGTTTTTGGAATTGGGTTGTAATTCTTTTTCTAATCTTTTGACATGAGGTCATGCTGAAATGCACCATCACAGGTTTTTGACAACTAGCGAATTACTGTAATGAATAAAAAGGCACATACATTTATTATCTATATTCTATATATAGATCTATATTACTAATATTAGATCTTAAAAAAAAAAAAACTAAAATCTCATTTTACAGTACAATAAATCTGTAAAATTTGGCGCTGTGTAACAACACACATTTGTACTCACCTCAGTATGTGAATCTTTTTCGCGTAACCGTATTTCACACTCCGCTGGTTTGGGCCAATATCTCTGTTTGAGCCTCCATATCACTCTGAGACCAGTCGGCAAAGGCTCAACGTTAACAACATCTGGCGGATCCATTTTAACTAGAACACATATATGCTGATCAGACCAGGTTATGCAATTCACATACACTCATTAACTGTCTGCATGATTGGGCATGAGAGGGATCACTGTGTATTACATTAAGCAAACATATACTTAAAAATTGAAATGATTGAAAGAATGTCGATGCTCTAATAAATAAATGAGAACATAAAATGTGTGAAAGTGTGCAAAATGACATTTTAAATTAAATATCTTTAGCAACTCTAAACATGTGTATTATGGTGGACTTTTGTCTTTAAGTAAATCAAATTAGTGCTTCATAATGCAACAGGAAAATAAAAACTCAATGAACTGCCAAATTCAGCTACTTACCAATATTCCAAACAGAACTGTAGGTCACTTCATTGGAGTGAACTAAATATCCGTAGGAGTTCTGTGCACTCACATTTATATGGAAAGGGTCAGGAAATAGTACATTCACATCTTCGAAAGTACAATTCTTTTCTTTTGATGGACAAGTATGATAATCTTTATTTTGCCTGCAAAATACCAAGAAACATAATTTATTCAAGAAGAAACCAAAGAAGAAAAAAGAAGAAGAGCATGTACATTCACTTACCTAAAATGGACTGTGTAATTTACATCTGTAATGTATTGATCGTGATCCCACATACAGGTTAATAGGGGCCAGGGTGGACTGACACCCATCTTTCCGAAGCATGAGACATTTGTGGGACTGCTGAGAACAGCTGAGAGAAACATCATTACTGAATTTGAATTTGTTTATTCTGCATATTAAACATGGGGCTTTGCATTTCTGACATACACTACTGTGCAAAAGTCATGTGTTTAAAAAAACATTGTGCAAAAATGCTTTCTAAAATAACTAAACATACAATTTGTACAAATTGCATATCCACTATATGGACAAACGTATTGGGACACCTAACTTTTTCAGACATATGTGGTTCTTTCCAAAACTGTTATTACAAAATTGGAGGCAAACGTGTTCAGAACATCTTTGGATATGGTAGCATGAAATTTTCCCTTTACTTTAACTAAGAAACCCAAACCTGCTCCAGCACCATCATTCCCCATGTTCAAAAAGCCATGTCCATGAAGGTCTGTATAGTGCATATATATATATATATATATTATTCTCATGTTCTGCATTATAAAACGGAAATTAGGAAACGGTTTCTTGTGCAAATGACAGAATTTCTACATGATGATCCAATTGCAGGCTGTGAATTTAAGCAACACATTCACAATGATCAGCCAGAACATTGTAACCACCTGCCTGATGCTGTGTACAATGTACAATACTGTAGGTCCCCTTTGTGCTGCCAAACAGCTGTGACTCCTCGAGCCATGGACTCCACAATACCTGGAAAGGTGAATTGTGGTATCTGACACCAGGGATTTACTGTATACTTATAAAAATAAATACACACACGTATGTATATATATATATATATATATATATATATATATATATATATATATATATAAACACAAAAGTTTTGAGGGATGGGCAGGTTTGCAATGGTCTGATACTCCTTCCATTTCAATATTATCGCTTGCACAGCGCTCCTTGGGATGTTTAAAGCTTGGGAAATCTTTTTGTATCCAAATCCAGCTCTAAACTTCTCCACAACAGTATCTCGGACCTGCCTGGTGTGTTCCTTGTTCTTCATGATGCTCTCTACGCTTTAAACGGACCTCTGAGACCATCAGTGCAGGTGCATTTATACGGAGACTCGATTACACACAGGTGGATTCTATTTATTCATTTAGGTCAACATCGGATCATTCAGAGATCCTCACTGAACTTCTGGAAAGAGTTTGCTGCACTGAAAGTAAAGGGGCTGCATAATTTTGCACGCCCAATTTTTCAGTTTTTTATTTGTTTGAAATATCCAACACAATTCGTTCCACTTCATGATTGTGTCCCACTTGTTGTTGATTCTTCACAAAAATTAAAGTTTCATATCTTTATGTTTGAAGCCTGAAATGTGGCAAAAGGTCGCAAAGTTCAAGGGGGCTGAATACTTTCACAAGGCACTGTGTGTGTATATACACACACACACACACACACACACACACACATATATATATATATATATAAAAACCATCAGAACCGTCAATCAATCAACAATTAGCTCTCAAAGTTGGTGTTAGAAGCAGGTATAACAGGTGAGCAGACATGTTTTCATATGTGCCAAATTACTAAGCTTAGATGACAGGACTTCCAGTGAAAATACAAGTGTACAGTAAATCCCCATCATTTGCACAGGAAATGGATTTACGTTATATAATGCAGAAAATCAATGTAAAAAAAAATAAAAAAATAAAAAGTAAAATGGACCAAAAAAAAAAAAAAGAGGAAATGTCTGAATATAAACACTGGTCACATGCATTTTGCTGTAATAGGTACAACTTTTGTATGTTTAACATAATCAGTACTTACGATATGTTAAGATGAAGGTGTGCTGCAATAACACAGGTGGTGTATCGTTCAAAAAACACTCCACTTTGCCTCTTTCTACTGAGACATTCAGGATGGACACTGAGGCGAAGGTGGAATTGAAGTTATAAAACCTATCGTCAATTTTTCTCTCATCAAGAGTCCAGAAGATCCTACTGGGCCTGAAGGGCGTCTTGGAGCGGCACTCACTACTGGACTGAGCTCTGAGGAACAACGTTACATCTGAACCATATAGGACGACTGGGTTCCTTGGAAAGATTTCACAGACCTCCTGACCTGAAGGTTAAACAGTGCATAATTGATGATGATAATCATTATTACTGTCTCAGAATCAAGTGCACAATATCTAAGCTTATGAATAAGGGACAATCCAGTGGACTCCTGCAATGTGAGAACACAAACTCTGTGGGAAGGAAAATATTAAGTTCTAGGGTGGCATTTTCTACAAATTTAAACCATATGGCTCATTCATTTTAAAGTACTCCCTTTAAATGAAAGTAATGAGAGCAACATACTGGACTTGTTTAAGGTTTTGCCAGATGTGCGTTCGGATACTGTACTATAATAAATATTTAAAGGCAGTTATGAGCCTGTTCACTCAGCATACAGTATATGAGGCTTGAAGGCTGCCTCATGCTCATCCACTTCCTGGGAATGAGTTCCCACATATGTTGAACTTGGCTGTTTCCCCCCCATTAAATCGGGAGTGTCTGGTCTTTTATTCCCTTCAAAAAATATAAAAAAGAAGAAGGGTAAAAGAAAGACACCACTCACCTTTACACAATCCATGAATAACTGCGGTAATGAGTAACACAGAAATCCGCATGGTTACTAATCCAAATACAGTAAAAGCGCAAAAAAAAAAAAAAAAAAAAAAAAAAAAAACAACCCGCGTTGGTCTTTGGTTTTAGTGCTGGATCTCCAGATCACATGGACAAGTTACATATCAGATTTGATGAACAGGATTAACGAAAAGCCGATGTAGCTCTTAAATCATCCACGAAGCCCATGGACTTCTGGCTTTCCAGAAGCGCGTTCCCCGTCTCACCGCGCGCACACGCGTAATGTGCGCAAGTCGGAAGCACAGCTGGTGTTGCGACACGCAAGAATGTTGGTTACAACCCAAAACAGCAAGAACAACGGTAGGTGGAGTAAACACGATCAAGGTCTAGTTTTCTGTCCGAGACCTGCTGTTGAAACGAAAGCAAAAGTTATTTTAATCAAATGCTCAAAAAACGACAATTTCTGTATCCATCCATCCATCCATCCTCTGGGTTTGAGTCATGGTCAGGGAGGGATTTATAAACCCTGGCCACGAACTTAAACCACCTCCCCCAAGCTCTCAATCAACCAATCAATACAAGCTGGTCGTCCTTCCCTGCAGCCCATTACATCCATAACGCATACTTGATTTGACGCATCCATTATAAATAAGTGGTGTTTATGATGCACGGAAAGCAGTCTCACTTTCATCATACTAAAATCCACCAAAGTGCATTTTTAACAAACTTATGACTCCATATACAAGTGATTAATAAACCCATATGGAGAAAGGAGAAAGAAAAACTGAAAACAAAACACCCCACTTAAATACCAATATCTAGAAGATCTATAGTTTTTTCCTCCTTGACCCAGTCACATCAGCATTAACATAATGTAACTTCTCCACCCAATGAGTTTTTTTTTTTGGAATGGAGCATCTACATAAATGAGTAAATCTGACCTTGTAACATCTACTCTCAACATCTACTCCTTCATTGCAGATATTGATAGAGATAAGAAACCTAATTAAAAGCACATCCTCAAACCTCTTCGCATATGCATTCAATATTTTTTACACCACTCGACCATTACTTTTTTTTTTTTTAAGCCATGGCTTGCAGTTAAGTGTGAACTTGGTGTCACATTTACACGTGTCCTTTTTCCCCCTAATAAAACTATGAAATAATATTATACGGAGAAAACCGACATCTAAAATTGTGCGTAACTGCATAAAGGTTGTGTTACTCTAATGACAACACTGCAGCGGTAAAGAACTATTGTGTGAATTTATTGGCATGAAAAACCCTCAATTTCACACAATTACACAAAAACCGCAAGCTGAAAACATCTGGCAAAAGAGGAGCTATTTGTCGAAAGAGAGGAGATGCAACCTTCACCCACACAGTGAACTAATAGCACTTCTAGTGAAAAAAAATGCAACGAAAAACATTAAAGTGCAAAACACACAGCAGTTAAGTGAATAAGCAAAAAAATAAAAAAACTCCAGATGTTACATTGCAAAGCTCAACTCGGGGTTCACCCTGTAGCTTTTACTCTATGCCTTAGCTGCTTTTTTCTACCTTTTTCCTCTCCATTGTTTTAAACCAACAGCCTTTTTTTTATGTAAAAAAAAAATTAAAACAAAAACACAGGAAGGCACCAAGAAACCGAACAATAAATCTACTCCCAGTCTTCATCATCATCATCTCCTGCAGTGGTGCTCTGAGCAGCTGGCTGTGGCGCCGGGTTCTTCTGAAAGAATCCACCCTAAATCCAGAAACCACAAAGGAATTTAAAATGTAGATAAGGTTATATTATAATTGAGGTTCACTGATGCAAAAAATAATAAAATAAAAAAAGTATTATGCGACATGACGTGAGAGTCACGTTACCCTGCGAGTGTCCGTGGAGGCAAATACTTTTCCATGTGGGCTGAACCCTGTGGTACCATGAGCACTGAATGCAATTTCCTCCAGCCATGAAGGGACTTCCTGCTTGGCCTGAACAACAAAAATGAAACTTTTCAGGGTGGGCAGAAAAAAAAAATAATACAAAATATTGGTTTTAATGACATCACAAACCCCAGAAAGGACTTTAACCAGAGAGCGAGCAAGAGGAGTGTCGGACTCTGGGTCAAAAAAGGACACGGCTCTTCCTGTGTTTCCACATCGGCCCGTTCTCCCAATACGGTGCACATACTCGTCAATGTATTTCGGTAGGTCAAAGTTAACCACATTCTGCACGTGCTCGATGTCGAGACCTCTGGCAGCGACAGATGTAGCTACCAGGACAGGACACAGTCCTGTGCGGAAATCACTGAGGGCTTTCTCTCGCTCACGCTGTTCCCGATCTCTGTGTACACAGGAAGAACAATGGTTTTTGAGATGTTTAACCGTTTATGATCGGTCACAAGGTAAAATTATTGGGAGGAGAAACCTTACACATACTCATACTGTAACCTGCAATGCAAAATGAAGAGAGAAAAAAAAGAAATCTTCGAACTCTATGTTAAATAAGCTGACGTGAGAACATCCAAGCTCATTAGGAGCAAGACCTTACTCGGTGGCGATTGGACATGTACGTACCCATGAATGCTTGTAGTGGGTACTTTCTCCTGACAGAGAAACGTTGCAATGAAATCAGCACTCCTCTTGGTTTCCACAAAGACCATTGTTCTCTCCGTCCCTGAGGATGTACAGAAAAACATTATTTGACCACAAGCACATTTGCTTACCTCAACACTACTTTGCATGTTGCAGCTATAACGGTCATATTTTCCATCTTAAAAAAAAAAAAAAAAAAAAAAGTTTTTGTTTATTGTTTACAGAAGATTTATATTCTAGCAAACATTCCCTATGGAGTGGCATCAGCAGACAACATAATGGACATTTTTCAGAAAAACAACTTCCGGCTTCAGAACATCTGCCGATACAAAAAGCTTGTCAGGTGAAGCGTCTTTGACAGAATTATAAAAATCAATAAAAAAAATTATGTCCATGTTACAAGGTGGCCAAACAACCACCTCACTTTCTTCGATTTCTTCTCAAAGGACCAGAAATAAAAAGGAAATATTATTCAAGCTAACGTATATGTATAAGGTGGTATCAAAAAGTTTCAAGACTAGGGTTGTTCTTTCGCTGATGAAGCGCATGCACACCTCGTTGCAGAATGGCGTCTCTACGGCAGACTTGCCTGGTTTCATGCAGAATTTCACGCTTGCTCTTTGTTCCAACATGCCGTACATGATAAAATCTCAGACGTGGTAAAGCATGAGGTCAGAATTGCATCAGTTGAACAGCTTACGGTGTAAACACTAAATTGTGCTGCCATCTGTCGCCAAATTAGTCTTGAAACACTGATATATCGGGATAACCACCTTGTATATCAGGATTATATCTTCTTTATCCAATTAGTTCTTTATTGAGCAGTCGAATTGAAAAGACATTTTGTGTCAACATGTGAGCATCACCTGTGGCCTTTAGCAGCTCCAGCAGCTGCTCCCTCTTCGAGTACCGAGTGACTTGATTGATGTTCTGCTCTATGTCACTGCAGGCTCCACCCACCACTCCCACTGCCAGGAAAAGATAATCCACCTTGAGGAAATCAGCTGCCAGCCTGGTCAACACACACAGGGTACAGACATTCTATACTTATTTGGATACCAAATAAAAAGATAAACTGTCAGTAAATAAAAGTTGTTAGCCTGGGAAAATTTGGTATACACCAAAACACACAAAAGCTGGTCAACCATGTCCGAGACACACCCTGTCCTGCAAACTTAGAGCGCTGACGCCTGAAGTGGCCCTTTGTCATACTGAACAAAGAGAGGGGAAAATAAATAAATAGATAGAGAATGAACATGTCAATACCGGTCCTGTGCCAAGCTTAGGCAGAACTCAAAACTCTCCATTCCAGACGATTATATTGTTGCTAAAACTTTAATTAGAAGAAAAACTAACCTGACTGACAAAATGATCAATTCCTAACACACCTCTATAACAGCAGTGCCAGCTTTAAGCCAAACCACAGGTTTGCGTTCATTATAATTGTTTATGACAAACGGCAAATTTTCAGGGACCTGGCATATGGCAGACATGCCGCATTAATTAAAAAAAAAAAAAAAATCATCACACAAACAAGTGACGATGTGATGGAGCTTCTGTTATGAGGTTTTTAATAGAAAATTTTCAAACAAGAGGCTCTGCATAAAAGTTTAACACAATCTAATCTAAGTATTTTAGTCTGAATATGAACATAGCAAACCTTTGAATATCTTCAGGATATGTGGCACTGAACATGAGGGTTTGGCGCTCTTCTTTAGAAGGCAGTCCGGGAGAGTTCACTAGCTTTCGCATAGCGGGCTCAAAGCCCATGTCCAACATTCGGTCTGCTTCATCCAGCACCAAATAACGAACTTTGCTCAGTCCAATCTGGGCAACACAAATACACAAACCAAATGTCTTTCAAGTAAATTCAATGGAGGTTAAAAAAATTATTTTCAAATAAACGAGAACTAAAAAATTCTATATTAATGATAAACAATTTGCATTGCGAACATCGATATACCAGTATACAGTACAAGCACGTGTGCATCTTCGTGTAATTCTACTTAAACGTTCTAAAGGCCTCAAATATGACGTACATCAATACATGTTAAAGGTCACCTCAAATCCATAATGTAAATTACCTTTCCACGACCGATAATGTCAAGCAATCTTCCAGGGGTCCCACACAACACGTTACAACCTTTCAACACTTCTCGGATGGTAAATCCTGTGCTTGTACCTCCATAAACCACCACAGGACGCACACAAGTGCTACAAGAAAGAGTTTGAAATATTAGTCATTTGCAGTAAATTTATATCAATCCTGCACTCAAGAACTTTAAATAAAAGCACCTAAAGCAAAGAAGAAAGGTACACTCTCACATTCTCCATTTTTAGGAGAAAGGCAATTATAAAGAAGTTGAGGACAGGTTTATACCCGTAAGCAAACTTGCGGGCTTCAAGGTAAATCTGACTGATGAGTTCCCTGGTGGGAGCGACGATGATGACCTCAGGCTCCTGCACCTCGCTGAACTTGCTGGCTGCGACGCCGTCGTTCATGAGCTGCTGTAGAATAGGCAGCAGGAAGGCGGCCTGAGGATGGCAAATGGAAAAAAAATAAATGACACTGATACAAATGATATCCGGGTTTTAACCACTTTAGAGCAACAACTTCCACCAGGATCATTTACAGAGGACAATCAGCACAATCACAATAAATACGAATAAAGCAAGACATTCATTTTGTGTTCCATGATTGAATTATAATTTTTTTTTTTTTTTAAATACATTTGTGTGTCTATAAACCTATTGTGACAAAATTGACCTTTTGAAAGCTCTGATCAGCGAATTCAGCTCAGAGCTCATCAACTTTATAAACATTGATGATTCTTGGGTCATTTAAAATAAAATAATTGTGGGCGGGACACCAGCTTCTAAAAAGCATTTAATTGGACAGAGAAGCAGGTAAGAAACTGAAGTACAGAAAAATGTCAACAAACTTGTTGACATATTGATAAGGGGAGGCTGTACATTTTAATGCATGCGTGTGTGTGTGTATAAAAATATATATAAGATTTCATTATTGTTTTGGAGCCTTCAAGCCAACATTCATACTAGAGACACTCAGTTTTTACTTCATGTATAAGTGTATTGAGCTGTAGATGAATCATATATAGTTTTCCCACTACCTAATTAGCAAAGTATCAGCAAAGTGTGTTGAATATTTTATAAGACTGACAACATCAACCAAAGAAGGATGATGATAAAAATAAAATGTGGGCTGCGAATAAATAGACCACATGCCATTTATACGCGAGTGAGCGCTCACCGTTTTTCCAGATCCAGTCTGGGCACAAGCCATAAGATCCCTTCCGGCAAAAATGATAGGAATACCGTGCTTCTGAACGGGAGTAGGCTTCACGTATCCTGACTTGGCAACATTTCTGTTAAGAGTCTCACAGAGCTGCGCTTCTTCAAATGTCTAAAGGTGTAAAACAAAAAGTTTTTATAATCACTGTATACATTTCTGCCAAACCAGTTGAAGAAATATAGATCCCCTCTCACCATGATCGCTTTGGGCGGGTTGCTTCCGCTTACATCCACGAGAATGTCATCGTATTTATTGAAGTTGATGCCTGTTTCATAGTGAGCAAAAATAGAGTTCTCTTCTTCTGGTGGTGGAGGGGGTACATAGCTGACCTTAGGTCCTATGGAATAAAGACGGGGCATTTTATTTTTTCCCCCCTCCAAATTAATGAGTGACATAAGTAACAGTCTCAGGGGTACTAACTAAAGTGTTGAACCACAAACCTGCAGTTTCACCCTCTTCTTTTCCCTCAAGCTCCTTCTGTGAGCCTAAAACATTTTACAAGAAAAAGAAAAGTACATTTCAATATTACAAGTGCCCTTTTTAATAATAATCACAGCAACAGGATCAACTTACCTTTGGAAAACACCTCCTCGTCTTGTCCTCTATAACCTACATATAGTAAACAAATGACAGCGTGAGGACAATTCCAACATGTTTTATCATCTTGGGAATTGGGAATTTTTTTTGTTTTAAACCCAATTGTTCACTTAGTACGCAACACGGCACCCGAAAAGGTGTGTATTATGTGATGAATGAGAATAAAGCAAGCAAAAAAAAAAAGCATTACCTCCACCTCCACGTCTTCTCTCTAGAATAGAAATAATGGAGGAAAGAAAAGGACATGAGCGAGAGTTAATGAAACAGATTAGAAAAGTGAAATCACCAAAATTGACTAGTGAGTGTTTATCTGCTCTAAAGTTGTTCTTACCTTGTGGGAAAGTACCACGACCTCCTTCTCCTCTTCTTCCCCCACGCCCACCTCTGCCAACAAAGTCACTTTGGGAATCTGCAACAACAACAACAACAAAAACACCACTCACAATACAGTTGAAACTAAGACAAATAATTGTGTACATGCGTGCGTAAAACTACCAGAGTTGAAGGGATTTCGAAACCCTCCTCGTCCTCTTCCTAGCACAATGAGAAAATGTATGAATTAAATTTAGATCTGTATGAAGGAGTCATACCCAACCTCAACCATGGCTACTTGCCTCTGCTTCCTCTTCCTCTGAAACCGTCTCCACCATTCCACGAGTTACCACCATCAACTACAGACAAAAGAACAGGTTTAAGTCCATCACAAAAAAAAGGGCAGATTAAGTGGGGGGAAAAAATAAAAAAATAAATAAAAAAAGGGCTACCTTCTTTATTTCCATTTTCATCAACACCTGAACTGAAGCTCTTGAAGCCTCCACTTCCTTTCCTTAAACCCCAATCTGATGTTGGAAACATGAAATAATTTGACCAACACTTAAATCAGGATTAAAAGACTATAAAACAAAGAACAGGAATGTGACTCACCATTGTCTCCATCTTGACTACCAAAACCATCACCGGCACTTTTCCAAGAACTTTCCTGATTGTCTACACACACACAAAAAAAAAAAATGTTTTACAGTTAACAATGAAATTACTTGCTTCCCTTTCCCTCACAGTTGAAGTAGAAGAACAATGGTATCGCATGTCTTAGCATTGTGATTTAACCACTGAAACCAAGTAGCTGAATCAGCAAATCCATACACAATTCTCAAACCTACTGGAAAACCTTTCCAGAACAGTAAATACAACAGGAAAGACTGTGTAATAAATGTTCTTAATTTTAATTTTTTTTTTTTTTAAAGCCACATACGTGTTCGTTCAGGTGGCCACTTAATTTTAGGTACATTCTGCATAGAGGCATCATCTTGTTGGCTCATGCACTCAAATAAACATTTTAATTAAGATTAAATTCATTATTTCCCACCATTTGTGATTCTTTTCAAGCTGTTTTGTTGGTTCCCGTTGTTCCAAGAGTTCTCAGCATTCCCTGATGAATTTATAAAATGCACAAATTTCACAACACACAATATACACACACTCCTACCAAAATATATATGTACACAAGAACCATGTGAAGATGTTGGGTAATTGCAATTCCATGCAAGTGTTAACCTACCAATGAAGGGAAAAAAAAAAAAAAAAAAAAAAAAAAAAAAAAAAAAGGTTTGCAGCCCACTTAGATTTATATTTAATTGTTCGGATTAGATTTCAGAGGAAGCCTAATTAAATCCCACACAGACAAGCAACTTTTACATCAGTTGTCATGCTAACCTCAACTGACCTCATTATGCAAATATATATATTTTTCCCCAAATTTTAATGAATGCCATTGGTGCACTCAAATTTATAATAAATGTACATACAGCTGGAATTGTCCATGGCCACATTAAATAAACTTATTTGCAACATAGTAATGCTTCACTGATATTTCAAAGAGAAAATAAATAAATAAATAAATAAATAAGAATGTTTTACCAAAAGTCGTGTTTGTCACAACCGGGCTCTGTGAAGAAGGCAAACTTGTTAAAACAATACCATTAACATACTTGGAGATACTTAAAATATGAATTATGACACTAAAAAAACCTCTTCGATATCCGTTTTGTTCATCTCAGGAACCTGCACTAAAGCTTTAAGGCCTGGTTTATAGTTGTGTGCTACTTTTCACGCACCAGAGGACAGCGTGCGCTGGTATACACGTCTTATCGCACATGCACATAATGCTGAAGGCAGGTCCAGAAAACCGCAGGAAAAGATAATCAATGATTGATTAGATCCACTACATACCTCTAGCTTTGAAATCAGAATAAGCAACGAGATACAGAAGATTAAAGAGTGAAACCGTCGCAAATAAAAATAAATTGGCAAAAACAGGCCATAATTTAACTTATTAAACATGTTAGCTCATCATAAATGGGATATTTCTGAAGCCTGCTTCAGAGCCTGGTCTAGTGTTCCTCAACCACCAGGTCACAAGCTGTGAAAGAGTTGCTCCTGCATTGCAAAAAGGTTCAGAGGAAGCGTCATTTTTAGCGGTTATCTATGGTGCGTTTCATTTTCACTATCCAAATTTACATTTGGCACGATATGTCAAAACAATCCTCAAACAACCGACTAAACCACAAGTTTATTTTCCAAATAAAACCGGTCTGTGGTGTACAAAAGGTTGGAAAACACTGGCCTTGGTACACATCCCCATGTAGAAGTCTTTATAAAACGATATCACATGTACTAACGTGTATTTATGCCTACGATATTACTCCATTAGATGGTGATTTCAGGATAAAGCTTCAGGTAATATAAATAGACAATGTCAGACAATTCATCAGGTTTTACAGAACATTCCTGTCATCCATCAAAGGAGAGAACCAAGACAACGTCTCCTTAGGTAGGACTTGAACACCATTAACTTAAAAACCAGGACAAACTTTCTTCAGGCTTTATAGAGCGCTCTTTATTTTCATCAAACGAAAGAACTAAGACAAATTCTCTTAAGGTAGGACAATTCAACAGGCTCTATAAATCGACCTCCATCAACCGAAGATGCTGTTGGATGTTTCAGTGGATCTATGATGGTCCAGTTCCTTCCACACCTCCTCCTCCTCCTCCTGACCTTTCCTGTCATTAATCACTCCTACTGTACTTGCATGTAAATTATGTTAATGTCTTCACATTACCTGATCATCTTCCCAGTCCTCCATCATTGACAAAAGCTTAAATGGATAAACAGACAAATAAGTCATTAGTCATCTGCAGGTGTTTTTTCAGAATGGAAAAATACTGGCCAAAACACTTAGGGAAATGTATGTGTAATATATATATGTGTGTGCGTGTGTATATATATATATATATATTTTATATATA
>MU558737.1:570940-622030 GCA_024362625.1 Silurus asotus | reverse complement strand
GGGGGAGTAGGGGAGGGGTGAATGGGAAGAAAGGGGAGGGGTGAATGGGAAGAAAGGGGAGGGGTGATTGGGAAGAAAGGGGAGGGGTGAATCGGAAGGGGAGGGGTGAATGGGAAGATAGGGGAGGGGTGAATCGGAAGGGGAGGGGTGAATTGGAAAAGGAGGGCTGAATTGGTAAGAGAAGTGGTAATGGGGAGAATAAGAAGGGGCGGGGTGAATGGGAAGAAAGGGGAGGGGTGAGTGGGAAGAAAGGGGAGGGGTGAATTGGAAAGAGAAGTGAAAATGGGGAGAATAAGGAGGGGAGGGGTGAATGTGAGGGGAGGAGTGAATGAGGAGAATTGGAAGGATAAAATGGGGAGAATAAGGAGGGGAGGGGAATGGAGGGTAAATTGGAGGGGAGAATGAGGAAAATGGAGATTGGACTATTGGGAGAATAAGGAGAAATGAATGGGGAGAATGGGGATTGGACGATGGGTAGAATTGGGAGGGGTGAATGAGAAGAATGGGGAGGGGAGAATCGGGAAAACGAGAAAGGAAGGGAAGAATAGGGAGAATAGGAAGGGGAGGGGAAGATGAAAAGGGGAAGGAAGTATTAGGAGGGGAAAATAGAACAGGAAAGGGAGAATGGGGAGAATAGAGAGAGGAGAGGAAGGAGGGGTGGGAAGTACGGGGGGGGGGGGCATAAAAAGAAGAAGAAAGAGAATGGTGTATGAGCCATTACAATTACCTTTAATAAGAGCTTCCAAGGTAACATTGCTAATGTACAGACAGACAGACAGATAGATAGATAGATAGATAGATAGATAGATAGATAGATACTTGTTTGATCTCTACATAAATTCCGACATTGCAGTATTGGAAAAAACCTGGACATGTTTCAAGTTTCAAGTTTTATTTGTCATATATACAGATGTCAGTGACAGTTTGTACAGTGAATGCCTCCAGGCAAACTACAGCAAGATTAAATATTAAACAGAATAAAAAAAAAGAATATTATTTACAATATTGACAATACAATAATATATATACAGACAGATGTGTATCTGTATATATAAATATATTAAATTAATTATATGATTATTTACATATATATGACATTAGCATGAGGCATTCCTAAAAAAACATAACAAATAAAAATATAGAAGACGGAGGATAACAAAAAAGAATTGGTGTTTGGTGTGCAAAAAAAATAAATGCAAATATATGTAGTGTGCATTAAGGTGCAATAGTATTGAGTGCAATGGTCTTTAGAGAATTGTTCAGTCTCAGTGTGTTAAACAGTGCAAATATGTTTGGAATGTAACAAAGTCAGTTGGCAGCTGTGGCCTGCAATCAGATTACAGTTTGATGATGATTCTGATATCCTGTTTCTTGCATTTGCACCAGCATCACTTTGTACATTTGTAATTTATGTCTCGTGTCTTTTTCCTCCTTTCGCCTTATGTCCTTAATTTATTTATGTCATGGAGAGTAAGAATTTCATTGTATTTTCATTGTATGGTGTCTGATCAACCCCGGCTGGGTCGCCTGGACGAGGGTGTCTGATGCTGAAAGACCCAATGACCCCAGAATACATCACTGATGATGTGTCCCAGTGCATCTGCATGATGTATTTTGTATTATTTCCTGCACATATGACAATAAACTCCTGAATCCTCAATCTGGAATTCTGCTGGTTAAGTGTCCACAAACTTTTGGCTTTTCACAAGAAAACTTGAATTGACTTCAAATAAAATACTGAGTAATGATGAGGATGATTGATTTCAGAAGATAAATAAACAAATAATAAAAGAGACGCATGAATTGTACACGTGTATGTTTTGAATCATTTGCAGAAACTGTGTGAGGAAGTTCCTTTCACTTGCGCGTAAAAAAACACCAATAGAACGGTTGCTCCGGTGCATTCTGGGTAATGTAGTTTCCTCAGCCTGGTTTTGCATTGGTATATTTGAGATGTTCACTACAAGTCACAGAAGGCCAATGTAAATCGCCATCAATTCACGTGGCTCTTTCAAAACAAGTTGCTTTCCCGGTGTATTGTTGTTTCTGCGGTTTCCAAAGGAAATCAAGCGACACTACAGTACTGTATTTACAGGTAGGTTGATGAATATAAATATAATAAAGGATATAAAAGATGTAAAGTTGATTAATAGCGCTGAGTTTGGGAGGTTACATACGCGACATCAGAACCAGGAACTCGGTGAGCATGGGAGCTACTTTCACTTAATCAGCAGTATTTATATTAATAAAACACAAAATTATAAATAAGGATGCATTTAGCAAAGTCCATTTGTCCAAAAGTTTAAAATTTCCTCTTTGTATGTTATGGCATGTTTGTATTAATAACGAATGAGCCTTGATTTTAATGTTGAATAATTAAATATATATATAAAATAATAACTGACAAATAATTATAGTGTCACACTTGTGAAAATTCAATTCATGTGGACAAACAAGTATTAAATCCAGGAGGGTGACCCTGGGAAAGTCATTAAGGCCATGTGTGCTAAAAAACATCAGAACTCTTAAACCCTTGAAATTTCATAGTGTGCGTTAAAAAATAGTAGGTAATTTTTTTATTAAAGCTTTATGTTTTTGGCAGTTTTAGTCTATGATCGACATCATCAAAGTGGTGGTAGCTCAGTGTTGGACATTGGTCTTAGGATCTTGGACCTTGGATTTGGAAAGTCATGAGTTCAAATCCCAGCACCACCAATCAACCATTGCTGTGTCTCTCAGCAAGGCTCTTTAACTTCGATTGCTCAGTTGTAAGTAGCTCTGGATAACGGCGTCTGGCGTCATAAATGTAAAAATCCTTTTCACACTCCGACCGTCAGGCAGACGTTACGGGAGTGTTAACGCCAGAACTTCATGGCTGAAAAACACCCATAAGCCCTGACTTGCATTTGTGCCATTGAGAAGACGCCCTTGTCCAGAGCGACGTACAAAAGTTTTCCGGATATTGAGCGATACCCATTCACTGCAGGCATAAATTATACAAAATCTGAGAGGTGTTTACTACACCCATGCATCCCCCCACACACACAAAAGTCAAATATCAACATAGACTACAGTTTACCTCTATTAGTTAGTAGACACACGTTCCACCAACATGGACGCAGTCTTCCTCTGCAGGTCCTTTAAAATCTCAGCGTCTAAAACAACCACTGCTGGTCCTTTTGAGCAAAGCCATTTTCCCCATAACTGCTCAGTTATAAGTCACTCTGGATGAGGACGTCTTCCAAATGCACACTTTACACATGCACACCCTTCTGTTTTTCTTGTGTTTGCACCAGCATCACTTTGTACATTTTATAATTTATCTTTTATTTCCTGATGTCCTTAATCTGTCATAGGATATTCGGAGGATTCATCGTGACCCAGACTTGTTCTTGTAGATATCAGAATCGGGTTTATTGGCCAGAGGAATTTGAGGAATTCCAGCTGTTGGTGACTCAAAAGTACAGACTTAAATAACACTACACATTTATCTTAAAACGTACAAGACAATACGAGACGATTTCGACAATACGAGTCTATTGTGAAGCTCACAATAATCCAAACTCGATGATGAAGTATTAAATTCCTCCTGCCTTGCGTTGCTTATTTGTAACAAACAGCCGCATTAATCATTCAGTAGATTTTGCTCAGTGTGTTTAAATTTATGAACGTAGCATTTTGTAGATGGAAAAGTTAGGAATCTGGTAAAACAGCATTTCTCTGACTGGTGAGTGTAACAGTAGTCTGCTGATGTTTGAATTCTTTAATGTCGATGCTTCAAGGGTGGACTTAGACAGCTGCTTTTTTTTCCTCTTCCTCTTTTGCACATGCTCACACACAGGGGCTCACACTTCTCCTCTCAGAACCTTCGCCTTTTCATCGGAGTGAGAGGAATCTAATAGTGTAGGGAACGACACAGTGCTCAGCCGGGCTTATTTACTTTTAACTTCAATTAGTTTAAGGTTTGTGCTTTTTATGGCTTAAAAAAAAACAGGATTATTCTTTCATTTTAAGGTACAAATTGGAGATGTGATGGAGCCTCTACAGAAAAGAGTTCACGTGCAATGGTGAAGTTGATTGTGGTTATTTTTCTTCCCTAATTTCTGTCCAGGCAATGATTTTCGAGTGAAGCACGTGAATCAGAAGTCATCATGGAGGATGATGGGAAACCGCTGTTGGGTTCCATTCAAGCAGCAGAAGAAGATTATTACTCGGACCAGGTAGACTTTCTGGACTCGAGACAAAGAAGGTATGAGTTCTAAATCAAGGATAAACTATTTAAAAAAACAACAACACTGAAATAGAATTAAAAGTGAATGTATAAAGTCTTTAGTCACTCAGTGGTCTGAACGCTGCAGGGTTTTGTGTCTTTTTATTCATTTGATGTATTTGTTTTGGAGACTTTTTACCTCCACATGACTTGAGAGCGTCTAAATGCTGCCATGTTGCAGTCCAAACCAGGCACTGACTGCATCTATTGTATTGTGCTGGTGCTTCATAAAGAAAATGATGATTGTAGGCCCTTATAATTGCACTTCATGCATTTTTAAACATGCAGCAGTGCTGCAGATTCACACGTAACCGGTAGCTAATTTGTATCCAGCTCCGGATTTGCCCTCTCCAAAAAGTAATGCTAACGCTAGTCAAAGTTAGAGAGCTGATCTATATTTACAGTAATAGTAAAAAAATGTTAACACCCTGGTGTCTTGCACATACCTGGACATAGAGAGCTTTTTATTTTAAGTGCTTTGAGGATTTCTTCAGAGTAGGGATCATGTCAGATGAAGAGAAATTTGCACAGAATTTTTACCAAGTGGGGTGTCATCTAGGGGAAAGTACATAAGCATCACACCTTTATTTATCACATATACAGTACAGACCAAAAGTTTGGACACACCTTCTCATTCAAAGAGTTTTCTTTATTTTCATGACTGTGAAAATTGTAGATTTACACTGAAGGCAACAAACTATGAATGAACACGTGGAATTATATATGGAATTATATACATAACAAAAAAGTGTGAAACAACTAAAAAATGTCATATTGTAGGTTCTTCAAAGTCGCCACCTTTTGCTTTGATTACTGCTTTGCACACTCTTGGCATTCTCTTGATGGGCTTCAAGAGGTAGTCACCTGAAATGGTCTTCCAACAGTCTTGAAGGAGTTCCCTGAGAGATGCTTGGCACTTGTTGGCCCTTTTGCCTTCACTCTGCGTTCCAGCTCACCCCTAAACCATCTCGATTGGGTTCAGGTCCGGTGACTGTGGAGGCCAGGTCATCTGGTGCAGCACCCCATCACGCTCCTTCTTGCTCAAATAGCCCTTGATGCCTTCAGTGTGACTCTACAATTTTCATAGTCATGAATATAAAGAAAACTCTTTGAATGAGAAGGTGTGTCCAAACTTTTAGTCTGTACTGTACATTAAAGCACAGTGAAATTCTTTTCACTGCATATCCCAAACATGTTAGCATCAGCAATAATACGGCACCCCTCAGCAAGCATGAGGCATCAGGGGCCCAAGAGTGGCAGCTTGGCCAAATCGGAGATTTAATCGCTTTAACCGCTGAGCAACCACCTGCCTTTTCTTTGTTTTTTTGGGTTTTTTTTTTTTTATTCACTGTTTACTGATGATAGAAATGAGAAAATATCATGTGGCAAACACTCAAAATGCAGAAAAAGACGTGTGGTAAAGTGCTGGGATTTGAACGTCCAACCTTCTGGTCAGTAGATATGCTTTTACACTACTGTGTTTAATAGCAATGTAGTGGCAGCTACTTTGTCTAAGCATTGCTTTGTTTAATGCGCTCATTAACTGTCGCATTATTTTCATTTGACTCACTCTGACCCCCCTAAGGCTGCCACTCACAAGACAGCTACACGTGAGTCACAGGACGTTTTGCTGTCTGTGCAAGCCGACGCTTCAATTTATTGCTTTTGGGTAACGTGTCTGCGCAAGCTGCCGTTTCACATGAATTTCCAAGCAGAGAAACCTAGCTTAACACTAGGGCCAAGGTTTGAAATACCGCAAACGATCTCGCTGCAACGATCACCAACAAGTCACCCGATGTGGTATTTTTAGCTCTGCAATTTGTGCGACTTGCACGGCAAGTGAGTTTTCTGGGAAGCTTTTGGAAGCCCTTTCTGTGGGTGTACCAGCACGTATGTGCTGAAATGTCACCGATGTGCATTGATAGTGCGAATACGAATGCCTGTAATTGTTTCCTTCACAAGCAGCTGGTTGCTTTTAGTGATCGTTGCTCCTTCCAAGATTTTGTTTTTCTGTTTGCAGTACGATTTTAAAAATTTTCCTGAGAAACATTTTAATCGTGACAGGATTATTTTTCTTTCTTGTTTCTTTAAAGGCTGGTGTGTGTGTGTGTGTGTGTGTGTGTGTGTGTGTGTGTGTGTATTGGTCTCATAGGGAAATTGTTGGGTTGCAGTTGCTTATGGTAAAATGAAAGAAAAAAGGGACATTTGAATAAATATACATATTCAGTTGTATATTGAGGACCAGCAGTTTAACACAGTTGCGGGAGTTATAGTGTGTATACGTGTGTGTGTGTATATAATATTTAATGTGACATGAGTTAATTGACCAGTGATTAAATATGACATGGTGGCATTTGTTTATAAACTTAAAATCTAACTGCAAAAGGTATAAAACCAAAAAAGTTTGAAATCACTTCTCTCTGGCTTGCAGGCCTTTTCATGTAGAGCCCAGGAACATCGTGGAGGACTCGGCTCAGGAGCAACGCGTGTCTGCTGAGGCTTCAGTGCTAAACAGCAGAGTTCATTACTACGGACGTCTGACTGCATCATCAGACAGGCTGCTGGTAATCTTTCGTCTTTCAGAAACCACAATGATTTACAGTCAGGCTAATGTACTTTTCTCACAGACTGCATTTGGGTGGAGTGGTGCAGCAGACATTTTATAAACAAAGGTATTGGAAAACATGACTTTTCCAGTCATCTGTGCTTCTTTGGCAAAATGTTTGCACAAATCCGGAGACACACAAATGTTTTGAATTGACTTTGGATCCAAGTGTTCCATTCACTTGAGCTAGTAAACCCAAACCTGTTCTATCCTTAATCCTGTGCACAAGCCATGAAGATATGAGTTGGAGTGGTAGATCTTGATTGGAAAGAGCACAAATCCCCACAATCTAATGGAACATCTACTCAGAAGAGTGGAGGTTAATTATAACAGGAAATGGGAATAAAATGTGGAATAAAAACATGTTCACAAAAAGCAGATCACAGAACTTTTTTCATGTTCTTCTAAAGTTTTTCCTGGATTCAATCCATGTTCTGAACTTTTCTCCCACCTCTTAAAAATGTACCAGTAGGTTGATTTTGTTAAAAGTGTCTTTTTGTGTCCATTGATTAACTGGCTAAAGTTACTGGAATCCAATGCAACCCTGACCAGGACAAAGCACCTTGTGGAGAAGAATAAATATATTCAGTTTAAATGGTCAATTAATAACTGCTTTACTTGATGGAAATAATTAATTTCAGTACACAGTGTTTGTCAAACTACACACATATACACAGCAGGTTTAATATTTATTTGGTTGGAACCCAATCTGTGCTTTTTAGCGTAAAGAAAACAAAGAGCTACTGATTATCGATTTGCACTCTAAAACGACCTAATAGCAGCACGCTCCAAGCAGTCTAATTACACCACATGTTTGTCATGAGCTAATGCTTTTGTTTATTCTATCCGACCCTTTTGAAGGCTCCTCCTGACCATGTGATCCCTTCACCTGAAGAGCTCTACGTTTACAGCCCTCTGGGCACAGCGTTTAAAGTTCAAGCCGGAGATGGCTCGGTCAAAAACCCGAGTATTGTCACTATGTATGTATGAGAAATGAGTTTTCTGATTCTTACTGTAAATTCAGTTACGATATTCTGGAGAATATGCCAGTGTCATTTCCAAGCCCCTTTATTTGTGTAGCTTTGCTATCTGGAATACAATGATGGGAACGTCCATTCTGAGCATGCCGTGGGGAATAAAGCAGGTGTGTGTGAGATTTTGAAGGCTCCTCCTGACCATGTGATCCCTTCACCTGAAGAGCTCTACGTTTACAGCCCTCTGGGCACAGCGTTTAAAGTTCAAGCCGGAGATGGCTCGGTCAAAAACCCGAGTATTGTCACTATGTATGTATGAGAAATGAGTTTTCTGATTCTTACTGTAAATTCAGTTACGATATTCTGGAGAATATGCCAGTGTCATTTCCAAGCCCCTTTATTTGTGTAGCTTTGCTATCTGGAATACAATGATGGGAACGTCCATTCTGAGCATGCCATGGGGAATAAAGCAGGTGTGTGT
Organism: Silurus asotus; assembly: GCA_024362625.1. Taxonomy (NCBI): domain Eukaryota; kingdom Metazoa; phylum Chordata; class Actinopteri; order Siluriformes; family Siluridae; genus Silurus; species Silurus asotus. Next base: position 613,700 of record MU558737.1, on the reverse strand, counting down.
GTGACACTTTAGATTTCTTCCAAAATGGCGCTTTATCACTTGCCTATAACTGGATTTTTGTTTTGTTTTTTTTGCAGTCTGGGTTCACGTTGGGAATCATCATCCTCATTCTAATGGGCTTAATCACCCTCTACTGCTGCTACAGAGTCCTGAAGTCCACGAAATCAATACGTAAGCCAGCCCCAAGGCCGTTATCGCTTTCACTTCAGCGTAATCATAGACAACACCGATGAGTAATGTGGAGTTCTCAAGTCAATACTGGTTTCTTCTTTGTAAAAAAAAACATTGATGCATTTGGGTCTATGAAAGTCACAAATAAAACAAGATTTTTCTTTGTAGTAGTAGGGTAGTAGCTTAGTGTTTAAGGTGTTGGACTTAAGATTTGAAGGTCCATGAGTTAGGGGTTGACCGATGTTGGATTTTAATGATAGTTTAATGATAGTTAGGTCGTACTTGTCGAAAACCCGATAATCAACCGTTTTTAAAAGCCATACTGGATAAAAAAAACAAACACAATTCATGTAAAATAGTACTGAACATTATTGCAGAAATAAAAAAGTACTGAATCATGAAAATGTGCTAAATGAAATAAATAGGTGCAACATGCAGTCTTGCGTGTAAAAACAAACAGCGCAGTTAGTGATTCACCTCTAGAGGCCGCTCTTGTAAAGACAGCAGACGGGAAGCCGGAAAAACTATCGGTATGGATTTTTGCCGATAGCTGATATTTCCAGTGATCAACTTTCGGCGCTGATTTGTAGACCTCTAGTCATGAGATCAGGCCGGCACTCCTGGGCCCCTAAGCATGGCCCTTAACCTCATGTAACTTGCGCTGGATAAATGTAAATGAAGTGTTTGTCCTTTTTTTTTTTTTTTTTTTAGGGAAGGGTTAGCTTAGTGTTTAAGATGTTGGACTTCTGATCAGAAGGTCATGAGTTCAAATCCCAGCAACAGTAAGATGGCACTGCTGGGCCATTGAGCAAGACCCTTAACCCTCAACTGCTCAGTTGTATAAATGAGAATTGTAAGTTGCTCTGGATAAGCTGTGCTGTTTACTGCTGTTTACTGCTGTTGGCAAGAATGCTAGATTTTTATGATTCTATACTTCCTTATGTGTTTTTCACATGTAGCAGCTTGATTTTGTTCCACTTTTACTCTCTGGTGTATGTGGATTCAGCATTTTAGAAGCTTTCTATCAATACTTATTTATATATGTGTGTACAGTTCAGGAGATTACTATGATATTAAGCTTGTGTTTACATCTTTTTGTGATATTTTTTTTTATAACAGCTTATATAGATACTTCAGACTGGGAGTTCCCTGATGTGTGTAAATATTACTTCGGGAGAATGGGACAGTGGTCAAGTCTGTTCTTTTCCATGATATCACTGATTGGAGCCATGGTGGTCTACTGGGTGCTTATGTCCAACTTTTTGTTCAATACGGGAAAATTCATCTACGGTAAGCAGCCACAGTGGCATTGCTTTCAATAATTTAATGATTCATTGTGGTTTAGATATCGGTTTAATGCGTCATGAGGCAATCGTGTTTTTCTTTTTCTACCACCAGACTACGTTCACAACGTCAACATGTCCGATTCGGAGTTCGGCACAAATGGAACAGAGAGAGGTTGGTATCTGTGAGAGATTTTTGATGTTGAAGTTTGCTCTGGATAAGGACATCTGCCAAATGCCCTAAATGTCCTTGTACCACTGCTTATTAATGCAATCAGTCTAATCCCAGCCAATCATATGGCAGCATGGAGTATCAGAATCAGGTTTATTGGCTATGTGTGTTGGTGACTCGAAAACATACCGACATAAATAACACTATACAGAGTATACAGATAGTTTGTTTATATAGAAAGAAAAAAAAACCATTGTGTAATCAGGGGGTCAGAGGAGAACGAGAGGAAGTCTCTCGTAACCTATTTAACCAAAATGTGGTGAGCAGAATAGCAACTGGGAATGCACAATACGGCAAAAAATGCTGTAGGTGGGTTGGTGGGCGTTTTACAAGAGTTCACAAGACCACATCAGGTGCCAAGCTACAAGCTGTTCTAGCCACAGACTTCTAGTTCATGATTTCGGGAAAAACTGCGGATCAGTTGTAGCTTTGAGTCACTCCGATCACACAGAGTTTGAATTCTTTTACCAGAAACACTTATTTGACCTTTTTAGAATAAAAAATTATATATATATTACACAATCCTTTAAATGCAGCTCGTTCATACTCCTAAACAGTTTTTATCCATCTATTTGATCTCACTGCTGAGTAAGCAATTTATAATACTCCCTAATGCTTAATGAGCTCTAATGTGTGCTGTCGCAGTTATCTAGTTTCATCTTCTCTCCCAGTGCTTTGCCCATACCCAGACGTGGATCCCGATATTAACAAAAGCCTTAGCCAGCACTACGTGAGCGGTAACAGTTCAGACACGGCACTGTTTGATCACTGGTGGAACAAAACCAACACGATCCCTTTATACCTCATCCTGCTGCTTTTTCCGCTGCTCTGCTTTCGCTCGGCCTCCTTCTTCGCCAGGTTCACCTTCCTGGGTAAGTGTTTCTTCATGCCGACGTTCCAATTCGATCAGAAAGGAGAGCTGTAAATGTAAAAACACGAACTCGTTTAAATATTCGGATGGGTAGGATAATAAAGTGGAACTTGTATTTCGTCGATGTTGTAATGATTGTAAAAGTTTTGCATATTTGATGAAAAATTTCTTGCTCCAATGCAAATCCATTTGATGCAAATTCATTTGCATTTTTCTGTTGGCGTGGGTATTGTTTTTTTTTTTTTTTTTTTTTGTATTTTCCATACCGTTCGTGTGTAAGGGGAATTTCATGTAAATAGGTTTTGTTTCATTTCACGCAGGTACTCTTTCAGTGATCTACCTCCTCGTCCTGGTCACCCTTAAAGCCTTTCGGCTAGGCTTTCACCTGGAGTTCCATTGGTTTGAGTCTTCAAATTTTTTTGTCCCAGGTAAACACCAGTGCCAGGAACAGATGAATTAATACGGGATTCTGCACCGTAGTGCCATGTTTTTAATTCAGTTATTAGGTTGAGTGACAAATTCGCTGTGTACCAGTGAAGCCACTGTTTTCTGTTTTTTTGTGCACCATTGGAATAGAAATAATCAACTGTGATACAACCAATAAGATGAAGTGATTTCACAAGCATAAAAGAAAAAAACTAAATCTTTTTCTGACCTTCAGTATTTCCATGAAATATCTTCTTCATGACAAGCTGTCACCAATGAGGTCCTGAATAGCAAACACCAACTTTTCAGATCAAGTAAAACGTCTCAGGGAACGGTCAGGTCCTCAGTGTACATTACTGCTTAGTGCTTTCTGTTTTAAAGTGCTGACCCAAGCAGTTTTACTGTCTGTTGTCCAGAGTTCAGAGTCTTGTGTCCTCAACTCACCGGTGTCCTCACGCTGGCTTTCTTCATTCACAACTGCATCATCACCCTCATGAAGAGCAACAAGAATCAGGAGAACAACGTGAGTGACGTGATGTTTTAAAAAAAACTGAAATTTACAGGAGATTTTATGGCGCACTGATAAACTGATGACAGATCCCACCAAACTTGAAGGCCATGTTGCATCAGTTTGCTCATCACTGCATACAGAAGCAGAGCACCGATATTAAGGAACAGCCTTTGTAAGAGTTTCTGTGGGAAAGGCAGACTTCCTGATCAGGTCTCATCAGCAAAGTGTATGAAGGTCGTTGTTACCAGAAGTCATGTTTTTTTGTTTTAGTTTCTTTTATTCATTGTGTTTCCTGATCACGTGTAATGCTGAGTTCAGCTAAAACGAATGATCGTTTTTTTGCCGAGTCTCCTGCACCTCTTGGAGTCTAAAATACAAAATCCTAAAATAAAAGTCTATTTTCTGTATTTTAGGCTTTAAGAAAATTCTTAAATTTGCTGTTCTAAGACTTGTTTTTTAAACAGGTCTTCATTTTTCTAAAGCTACCTCTAATACTCATAAAAATGCTTATGCAGCACTTTAGAATGTTTTCTGTTAGTTTCTGTGGTGGTGTTTTTTCTTTCGCTCGACCAAATATCATTTTCTGTCATTCGCATTAAAATGAGATCAACAGCCAATCAGCTTTCTGCTATCGCCTCGAATCTCTTGGACTGTACCACATGAAACAGATTACATCTTTTTAGCTATGGCGAAGTGCGAGTTTAGCGATATTTGGATGAATTTAGGGTTCGGTTGAGTCCGGTTTCTAACAACGAATTTGTGTATGTTTGTGGTGTTGTGATATTTTAATCCAAACGGTCTTAAAAAGGTCTTCAAAACACACAAATGTAACTTGGTAAAACCTGCAGAATCCCTGTATGTGGGATGTGATAGCTTATTGGTTAAAGCATTGAATTTTGGATTTGAAGGGAGTGAGTTCAAATCCCAACCATGCCAAGCTGCCACTCCTGGGCCCCTGAGCAAGGCTCTTAATCCCATACATGCTCAGTTGCATAAATGAGCTAAATGTAAGTCGCTCTGCATAAGAGTATCTGATAAAAGCATTTCAGAATTCTCAGCACATTCAACCATGAGGTGGTTGAGTTACAATAGCAGAAGACCACATCTGCTTATACTTCTGTCAGCCAGAAAGAATGAATCACCAAGACTCTGGAGAAAGAATCAAAATGGACAACGTGTGTATGGAAATAGGATCTAAAAAGGGCTTCTGTATAACATACTTATTAGGTTTTGTGTTTATAGGTTCGGGACTTGTCCTTGGCCTACCTTTTAGTAGGTCTAACATACCTCTATGTGGGAGTCCTGGTGTTCGTTTCATTTCCTTCTCCACCACTTTCTAAAGACTGCATTGAACCAGTAAGTCTTCAGAAACTCTTCAGATTTCACCTAAATCTCAATTTTTGTTATTTAGCCATGAATTCTAATACTAACCTTTTGCTTTGGTGCAGAACTTTCTGGATAACTTTCCCAGCAGTGATGTTTTGGTGTTTGTAGCTCGAGCCTTTTTGCTGTTCCAAATGACCACCGTCTACCCTCTGCTGGGGTACCTGGTTCGGGTGCAGATCATGGGCCATTTCTTTGGCAATCCCTACCCCAGGTAATGTAGGTACTCTACAGACAGTATGCACTGATCCTCTGCAGTGTATCTGAAAGACTGGTTTTAGATCAGGTGTCTGTCATGGTTCTGTGGGAAAAAACAATGACTATCATTTAGGAAAAGAAAACTTTTTTTTTTTTCTCTCGATCTTCTCATTTTTCTTCAGCTGTGACCTGAGTTATCCAGAGCTAAGTATGTAATCGCTCACGTATTTAGAATTATGGTGTTATGTTTTTTTTTTTTCATTCCAGTCTTTTCCACAGAATTCTGGCCATGAACAAAATAAACAACTTAATAAAATAGCAAGTAAAATGGTTAAACACTTAAATGTGCAGTTCGGATGTTATGAAACCTGGTATGCTGGATTGCTGTTCAGCCGAAATTGATGTGTTGGAATGATTATTATGTCGTCTTTGTAATTCGACGCTTTTACAATCGTGTCCCGTCAAGTAGCTGCATGTTTAGGACCTGAATATTGGGAGAGTTTTGTGTTTTGTTTAGTGGTTCTGCAACATGTAAGAATAGATCGAGTAGTCAGGACAGTAGCAGCAATAAAGAGTCATAAAGGTGTACTGATAATCACAATAGTCAAAGTGTCTAATAAAATGTAAAAACATTTAAAATATAACAATTATTAAACTGCTGTTTCCCCCCAATAGTTTTTTCCATGTCTTCGGGCTGAACGTTGTACTTGTGACTGCTGGGGTCCTAATGGCCTGTTTTTTCCCCAACATTGGTTCCATTATCAGGTGAGAAAAAAGTCTGACACTTCAAATTTTGACAAAATCATCTTTTTAATGACTACCAATTTGTAGTTGTAATACCATTACTAATGATGATAATTAGAGGTTGACTCATACGAAGAACTGGTTTGGATCGTATTTGCCGATAACGGATAAATCAAATCAAATGGATACTAAATTTAAAAAGTGCTAAATTAAATAAATATAAATATTTATTATTATTGGGTTTATTTAAATTAATAAATATTGAGGGAGGAAAAAAAAAGACATGCATTTAAACTGAAACAAAAAAGTAGTACTTTAAAATAATAAATATATTATTAATGAATTCATTTAATTAATAAATATTGATGAAAATAAAAGACATGCATTTAAACGGAAACAAAAATGAACACTTTAAATAAATAAATAACAACAGTTACATCCGAAATTGAACAAAAGGACGGCACGTGGTGTCAGTGATTCACCTCTAGAGGCTACTCTCGTATTGTATAACGCAACCCGGAAAAACTATTGCTATGGAGTTTTGACGATAGTTCCATCAACTATTGGGGGCGATAAAAGGGTAGGTAACACTTTTCTGCCTGGTGTGCTCAGCTGCCCTGTGTTAGTTAGTGGGTGGGTATTAATTTGATTAATTGAAAGAGTATGGGATAAATAAAAAGGGCCTGCTACAGAACCCTGTGGTATACCATAAACCAGAGGTCCCCAACCACCGAGTTGTGACCGGGTACTGGGCTCTGGAAGAGCTGCTACCGGTTCTCGAGAACACTCAGGGGAAACTGTGTGTAGACATAACACACATATACATATATTTATGGTATATATATTGTGGTTGTCGACGTAAATTAAAAAGCTTTTTTTTTTTAAATTAAGATATGTGTCACAATACTTCAGTATAATCAGAGAAACCAAAGTTACGTTTGTTAAATTCTAAAAAATTCTGTTAATTTTATCTCTTGGATCTGCAATCTATGGCCCTTTTACTGTTCTAATATCTTCCCTCGCTTTCTGGGAAGACTTTCTGCTTTATTTTCAAGCATGTCTTGTTCTGCTTTGTGCACAGGGGTGTTTTCATGTCTGAACATGTCTGGGCCTCATAGTTTAACTGAAAGAAAACTAATGGATGAGTGACTTTCTATACCTTCTGTTTAGACATTACCTAACAGCCAACCATTTAGTTACATTTCTGTACATTTAATTGCTCTGAAGTTTGACATTAGATGCGGGCGTTTTCAAATATCTAGAATCCAGATCTAAAATGCAGGTTAGACAACATCCTGGTAAGGGTTGTGACCTCTGTATCCTGGGAACTTGTTAGAGGTATTTCAAATGTCAACACTTTAAAACTGAATAGATTTTAACATCAATTAAAAGAAAATTTTAATTTGAAAGAAAAAACATGTGAAGTGTGAATTTAGCATAATACTGATATTACATCCTCATATAATGTCATATTTCAGCCACAAGGGTGTTCGTAAAGTCAGCTACTGATGTAGGTGTGGAGTCCTGGGGTGCAGTCAGCATTAAAAAAAATAGGGTTCAGGGTCCGAGCTCTATTACAGGAGATCTTCCACTCCAACTCATGTAAATCATCTCTTCATAAAGATGGCTCTGAACACGGGGGCAATGTCATATTGGAACAGGTGTGGGTCTCAAATTTAAAATGTAATTGCACCTCATCCAAAGAAATCCTGTAAGATTGTGTGTGTCTCTAACTTTGTGATAACATTTTAGGGAAGAAGCACATATGTGGTGTCCCGAAACTTTCGTCTATCGAATGAACAGCAGTGAAATGAACTAAACACACTAAAAACTTTTTTTTTTTTACCTCTGTATCCTGGGAACTTGTTAGAGGTATTTCAAATGTCAACACTTTAAAACTGAATAGATTTTAACATCAATTAAAAGAAAATTTTAATTTGAAAGAAAAAACATGTGAAGTGTGAATTTAGCATAATACTGATATTACATCCTCATATAATGTCATATTTCAGCCACAAGGGTGTTCGTAAAGTCAGCTACTGATGTAGGTGTGGAGTCCTGGGGTGCAGTCAGCATTAAAAAAAATAGGGTTCAGGGTCCGAGCTCTATTACAGGAGATCTTCCACTCCAACTCATGTAAATCATCTCTTCATAAAGATGGCTCTGAACACGGGGGCAATGTCATATTGGAACAGGTGTGGGTCTCGAATTTAAAATGTAATTGCACCTCATCCAAAGAAATCCTGTAAGATTGTGTGCCTCTAACTTTGTGATAACATTTTAGGGAAGAAGCACATATGTGTGGTGTCCCGAAACTTTCGTCTATCGAATGAACAGCAGTGAAATGAACTAAACACACTAAAACCTTTTTTTTTTTTACTATTGAAATCATGGCCAAAAAATGGTTTCCAACATTGACCCTGAAGAAATCTTTTAACTCTTTACAATCTCATGTATAGAGATGGTTTGGATGGAGTGTAGGGAATCTGGAGGCCTGTATTCACTCTTGGTTTCCTGTATTCACTCTCAGTTTCAAATGTAATGCAGAAATGAAACCTTACACGTTTCTTGTGTGTGCAAACTTCTTACTTTGAGTTAAATTATGTGATTCCACTGCCCTCTAGAGGCCAAGAGAGAATATGTGCTCTGTGTGGGTGGGACGGATCGCTTTATTTATTTCTTTGTCAATCAGACCGTCACTAATCACATAATCATAGTTGCAGTGAGAACTTTTTCCAAGCACATTTAGCTGCCATGGGAAGTTGTAGTGAGATCATTGATCATGTGTTGTGCAGTAAAGAAAAGACATTAACAGTTAAAAAGCAACTTGTTTTCGGTTTTGTTTGCTTTAAATAGGAAATAAAAATGCAAACTAGAAGCCATAAAAGTTAAAATGCAAACAAAAAACATCAAATAATGACCTGAAACTATATAATGACTTTATGATTTGAAGGCTGACCACTGTTATTTTTTTTTTTTCAATTACAAAAACTATATTTTGTAAAAAGAAATGCCACAATGTAAAAAGCAATTAGAACATAAACAAATAATTTGTAATAAACTTATTTTATATATATAAAATATTTGGATTTAATTATCTTTTCCAAAATACATACGTAGTCATAAGGCCTGGGTTGTGCATGCACAGTTAGACCTTAAGAGGTCGCTGTTGCATATATTAACTCTCCCCCGAAAAAACATTATTGAATTAATTTTTGAAATGTCCTTTTTTTTCTTTTCTCCAAAGGACACAGATGTTATAATTTATATTGTGTGTGTGTGTGTGTGTGTGTGTGTGTGTGTGTGTGTAGGTATTCAGGAGCAACATGCGGTTTGGCCCTGGTGTTTGTCTTCCCTTCAGCTGTCCATCTGATGGCCCTGAGACGTAGTGGTGAATTGCGATGGCTCTCAGCTTGCTTCCACATTTTCCTCATCATCCTCGGGCTGGCCAACCTTCTAGCCCAGTTTTTTCTGTAGCCCTGTCACATTGTTTACACGGTTGTAGTTCTGGTTTTAGAACCAGGTGCCTGTTGTTGTTAAACATTTAGTAAAAGACACCACGAATGATTGCAGGAAAGAAAATCCACAATGGCAATAATCACTTTCGTTTTAATTGAAAATCAACCATCGGGATGATTCGATCGTGTTGGGATTTACATCGTGTTTAATTGTCCCACTGTGGTGGGGTTTAGCCCACACACTGGAGGTCTGTGATTGCACCAGGTATCTTCTGTACATCAAGCAGGTGACTTTAATCTGGGTTTTTTTTTTCCCTGTATTTCCACTGCACTCTTTCAGTCATTTTACTACGTGAGTGGACAGAACGTTCAGGTCACACACTGAAGCTTTAAATTTTGTTTCTCTGAACCGTCAACTGAACCGAACTTTTTATACAAATGAGCAAAAAAGATTACACCCTTGACATGTGGAAATTCAGGAAAATCTCACTTGGAAATACTCACACCTCACTCACTTACACTCACACTTTCTCTCATATTTCTCTCACTCATTCTGGAAATGTATGGATATGTTGACAAAAGCATTGGGACACTGATTTTCCATCCATATGTGCTTTTTCCCGAAACCTAGAGGCACATAATTGTGTGTCTTTGGATGTGCCACTAAATTTAGCCTTGAACTAGAAAACCCAAACCTGTTCCAGCATGACCGTGCCTCTGTGTACAAAACCAGCTCCATGAAGATCTGCTTTATATGGAGTTGGAGTGGAAGCGCTGCTCCAGAGCGTTGAACCTCAGCTATATTGAACACTTTCAGGATGAATGTAAACACTGACTGCACCCCAGGACTCCTCACCTCACCTACAGCAGGACATGACTTTACTAACACCCTTGTGGCTGAATGAATCTCCTCACAGTTTCCCCCCCTATCCACACTCTAATCTAGTGGAACATCTTTAAGAGTGGAGGTTATTAATACAGCAAAAAAGGGAATAAATATGGAATTGGATGTTCAATAACTAAATACAAATCTCATGTGTCCACAGATGTTTGTCTCTATATGTTTGTTATATGTTTGTGTCTAAAGGGTCTTCACTGGAATGCAGTAAAAATCCATAAGCACTAACTTACAGCTTGTTGTGGTAAAGATGAGAGGGTTTGAATAAATCAATAATACATTATACACTTTAATAAACCAATGTGGGCAGAGGCTGTTTTTTTTAAGATGTCATCAAAGGACACATGATACGAGGAATTTGATATTAGCATTATGCTAAATGATGTAAAAATTCTGTGTTGGATTTGTCCAGAGAGACATGCAGAAACCTTCAGCAGGTGAGTCTCCACTCGGATTTTCTTCGGAAAAGAATGAAAGGTGCTTCAAACTTGTACTTTACAGCACAGTGAAATTCTTCTTTGCATATCCCAGCGATGGGAGGAAGCTGAGGTCATTGTACAGGGTCTGATATGATACAGCACAGAAGGTTAAGGGTCTTGCTGAAGGCTTGAACCCCCTGTCCTTCCAATCAGTAACCCAAAACCTTAACCACTGAGATACTACCACCCAATTAGCACCAGAGCAAGTTTGTTTTGGAAATATAGCAAATGTAGTGGTCGTCTTCTTTCGGCTGCTCCTGTTAGGGGTCTGTCCTCTACATCTGCCCCTTTTTCAAACCAACTACCTGCATGTTCTCCCTCACCACATCAATAAACCTCCTCCTTGGCCTGCCTCTTTTCCTCCTTCCTGGCGGATCCATACTCAGCATTTTGCTACCGATATACCTCATGTCCCTCCTCTGCACACGTCCAAACCATCACAATCAGATCTTTCTCACTTTGTCTCCAAAACCTTCTACATGCGCTGTGGTAACGTCATTAAATACCCCTAAAGCAGTTTTTCCTTGATGTTTTTTTTTAGGGTGTTACGGTTGGGGTGTAAAAAAATCAACAGTTGGTTTGTGTTTAAGTGAATTCTGAGTTTTGTTTTTGTATCAATATTTGCTTTAGCAAGTCAATATTTTTTCGAAATGGAGTTCCTCTCGGTGGAGCCTCAGGTTACCTTAAAACAACATATAATAAATGTATTGGTCGAGTGTAGGTGTAGGATCAATGATTGACAGAATATAAGCAAAGTAGTCAGTACAAACATAGCCAGAAATGTGTAAATCTGACTGCAAGCCACACACACTGGTGCACTCTTTCTTCCCTTCTATCCAATTCTATCATTTCTATGAATGTACAGTTTATTTAAAATCTGATCCACTACTTACAGCCACAATATAAATACATACTCTATAGCATCCATTATACAGTAAGCCATCATGGACTTCTTTATATTTGTGCTGATTTACATTTGGCTCATGCTGTTGGCAGAATGATTCTTCTTCTTCTTCTTCTTCTTCTTCTTCTTCTTCTTCTTCTTTTGGCTGCTCCCATTAGGGGGCGCCACAGCGGATCATTCGTCTCCATATCACCCTGTCCTTTACATCTGCCTCTTTCACACCAACTACCTGCATGTCTTCCCTCACCACATCCATGAACCTCCTCCTTGGCCTTCCTGTTTTCCTCCTTCCTGGTGGCTCCATCCTCATCACTCTTCTACCAATATGACTGACTAAAAACTGACTAAAGCTTTACTGACTTAAAAACACATGCTATAGTCAGACAAATACGTAAATGTTTTCGAATTTTTACAAACGAAGCGTCTGTGCAAAGGCATAAACAAATTCCTGAGTTGATAGCAGAAAAATGTCATGCTTATACCCCACGCTGTGTTTTAACTACCGTATGTGTAACAATTCCAGCGTGTCAAATGAAAAATTGATAAAGCTATTTTCAAATGTCAGTTTCAATGTGTGATGTGCACGGTGCTCTCTGTGCGCCTGAGAACAGCGTCGACCATGAAGTACGGCATGAACATTGACATTTTCCATAATCCGTCTCTAGACCTTATTTTTATTGCCGTGAAAGTAAATAAAAGTAATTTTTACTACTGCCCCCTGCCTTTTCTTTCACTGTATTGCAGTCAGATTTTCCATCCCTCAGTTCTCAAGCTTGTGTAAATCGACCCGATTTTTTTAGTTTATGCAAAATATTAAATTAAATAATCATCAGATCAAAATGCGGATCTGAATAGATCCTTATACACTGCAAACTCCTCCACCAGACCAAATGTATAATTACTGTGTTCTCACCTGCTGAAATTAAATAGAATTCCTACTTTTAGAGATGGATTGCTGTAAGATTATACACAGTACCATTAAGGATTCTAAATTAATATATCACTTTATTTATTTTATGTTTTGTATCTTTTTGTGTAGAGACGTTTATCTTTCCAGCTACATGGATTGCTTCCAGCTGCCTCATGAACTAAAGACCTGTCGTTCACTGTGATCAAGGGCATGACTGCCAGAGTTGAACTTAGCTTACGGGAAATGCCAAAAAATGTAAACAACCCAGTTGGTTTATAGAGCAGATATAAAACATCGTCACGCCTCCAGGTTTCCAGAAGTAGACAGCATGAAGATGAAGTGTACAAGCGTTCTCGTGTTGATGTTTGGAGCGTGTCTGGAGCTTTGCATCGGCGTTCCTGTGATTAACATAGAGGATCGAGTCATAGCTCAGGATCAGGAGATAGCTGAGGTTTTATTTACTTCAGATAAAAAATTAACACTTTTTTGTAGTTTCATATTAATTCCAATGAGGATGAAAGTGATGTTCTGGCTGATCTTGTTTTGTCTTGTTTCTTTAGAAATATCTGAAGCAATTCTACACAAATTCCAAAGCTATATCAGCCTTTCGTGAACAAAAGGAAAGACAGGACACTCAGGAGTTACACCTGAAGCAGATGCAGAAGTTTTTTGGGCTGGAGGTGACAGGCAAGCTAGACACGAACACCATTGAGGTGATGAAACAGCCACGCTGCGGCGTTCCCGACGTTTCAAATTACGAACATTTTTGGGGCACACCCAGATGGAAAAAACAAACCATTACATACAGGTACAGCTGCTTCCAGTGCTACAACTGAGTTGAGGAGTCTAGGGGTGTGGAGATATGCTGGATTAAAGTACACCATGAAATCTGAAGACGTTATGGCTGTTAAAAATATGAAAAAGAGCAGATTTGAACCTTTAGGACAAAAGTCTTGAAGGACATATGTATTAATCGTCAAAAAATAAACCAGAATCTGGAAAATCCAAGCAACAACATTAGCTGATTCTGTTTCTGCTAATTGCTGTGATGTTTCCATTCATTTTTTTTGTTCCCTAACATATAAACAAATGGGTTTGGACAATTATAACACTGTATCATGTTTCATTTTAGAATAACAGAGTACACAACAGATCTGAGCCAGTGGGAAGTGGATGCCACCATCGCTCAGGCGTTCAAGCTGTACAGCGACGTCACTCCACTCACCTTTCAGCAGATCTACAGTGGCACGGCCGACATCATGATTCTCTTCAAAGCCAGATGTGGGTGCACTAAATCTTCAGTGAAACACACACTAGTTTCTGTTAGTTCATAGCTAGTGCACTATTTTGTATCTAAATCCAAGAAAATCCGACACACTCTTAAATGGACTTTGTAGTGAACAGGATCTTGTTTAGGACATATGTATGATGTTCCATATCTTCAATGTGTTCTTTTTTCTTCAGATCATGGAGATTTTTTCCCATTTGATGGTCCTGGCCGTATTCTGGCTCACGCCAATGCTCCTGGTCCTAACGAGGGAGGTGATTCACACTTCGATGAGGACGAGACATGGACTCTGAGCTCAGCAGGCAAAGCAGACACGGAGATATCATATATACATACTGTAGATACAGTAGATAACATTCCCAGCTGAAATAAAAAGAGAAACTGTTTATTGTATGATGTGTATGAATATATTTTAAATATTGTTCCTCAGGTATAAACTTGCTCTTGGTGGCTGCCCATGAGTTCGGACATGCGCTCGGGTTGGATCACTCACAGGATCCCTCTGCTCTTATGTACCCTACGTACAGATACGTCAACACCAATGGATATCAGCTGCCTTTGGACGATAAGCAAGGAATTCAGGCTCTCTATGGTAATTAGGAAAGCAAATCAGATGAATTCAGGAGGAAGAAAACAAAACGATACATTGTGCATTTATAGAATTTCACTTTCATCTGTCTCCAAGGTAACAATGAATGTAAGTGCACGTGTCCACAGCCAGGTCCCCAACCAGGTCCCCAACCAGGTCTCCAACCAGGTCCCCAACCGGATCCACAACCAAACCCGCATCCACCAGAGCCGTGCAATCGAGACTTAGTGTTTGATGCTGCAGTCAACATATGGAATGAGCTTTACTTCTTTAAGAATGAGTAAGACAGCATTTTATGTTTTTACTTATTTATTTTAGATTTCTCTTTCTGAAGTTTAGGGAAATGGTGAGTGATCTAAGTGAAATAAATGCCATTTAAATCAACATATAAAACACATGAACTCTTCAGACTTTTCCAACTGACGTAATTTTCCCTTTTTACACTAAACTTCATCTTTTCTTCTTACAAGATATTACTGGAAGAAAAGTTCCCTGCTGCTAAATATCCCACAGACTTTAATCAGAGCCACGTGGCCCTCCATCACGTCTGTCGATGCAGCTTATGACCTCAAAACAAAAAGCACCAGTTTCTTTTTCAAAGGTCTGACCTTAAACACTTCAGTCTCACAAAGTAGACACTAATGTAGTGTAAATGAGTCTCAGTGTGTGTGTGTGTGTGTGTGTGTGTGTGTGTGTGTGTGTGTGTGTGTGTGTGTGTGTCTAGATCAGTACTTCTGGGGCGTGACAACAACCTCCATCTTGCCCGGATATCCGAAGCACATTTCACACTTTGGCTTTCCTGCTTCAGTCACAAAGATCGACGCTGCGGTGCACATTATCTCTACCGGCCGCACTCTGTTCTTTACTGGTGATAAATATTGGAGGTAATAATTAAAAAAATTACCAGAAAACAATGACAAAATATTTCTGGCTACATTTTACATAGAATATAAAGTAAGATAGTTACTAAAGCATTCTTCTTTTTCTTCTGTTCAGTGATAAGTTTATTAAACAAAGGAATTAAAATGAATGAATATAAAAATCTAATTATCCAATAACAACAGCAGTATGGAGATTTAGTAACTGTTATGCTAAAGTATGTGAATTCATTGATTATTGGTTGCATTTTCTGTTATTGCGTACATTTCTTTGCCAGCTATTACGAGTTCTATGAAGTTATGGATGCTGGTTTCCCCAAACCCATTTATGAAGATTTCCCGGGTATCGGCACCAAAGTGGATGCTGTTTTCGAAAATAGTGGTAAACATGCATACGCTATATAATCAAAAGTATGTGCACCCATGAGCATCACAACCATATGTGGGACATCCTTTGAAAGCACTCCAAAAAATACTGTAAGATTATAGTATTATTACTTGAACTATAAAGCCCAGACACTGTTCTAGCATGATGATGCCCCTGTGCATAAACCGAGCTTCATAAACACATGGTGTGTTAAGGTTAAAGTGAAAGCACTCCAACTAGATTGAACATAAACATGGACTGCACTTTTTGTGCATAAATACATAGCTTTATTTGGAACAAAACCACTCAAAGTGCACCATGCTCACAATGAAATATGTTGTTGGCAACATAATGCTATATGCAGCTAAACTGGGGCTTTAATAAAGAGATAATGACCTGTAAAAGACAACTGGAGAATAATTAAATCCAATACATATCTATCTATCTATCTATCTATCTATCTATCTATCTATCTATCTGTCTGTCTGTCTGTCTGTCTGTCTGTATATAGATATACATGTATATGCTACGAGCGTATTTGGGAATCATTATTTTTTTCTGTTACACCACAGGATTCTTGTTCTTCTCTGATGGACCCAAACAAACAGAATACATCTACAGTAGCAGAACTGTGAATCGTGTTCTTCTGAATTATGGATGGCTGGATTGCTACTAAAATAAACTTGGCTGAAAAATGGTCTGGTCAGAAGGTTAATAGTTTAAATCCCAGCACCACCAAGCTAGACCTCTGAGCAGGGCCCATAACCCACACCTGCTGAGTTACACAAATAAGATAATTGTAAGTCACTCATAAGTCACTAAATATCATACATCGATATTGATTGAGACTCATACATACACCACAACAGGCTACTACTTTTATCCAATACACAATTGTTAAACATTTGTAAATTGAGATACATTCATGTATTGAGGAGGGCAGCAAATGCAATGCCAAAATCTATAGAAAGATGTCGTTTTACAGTTTTATTAAAGCAGATTTTGCGTGTTTGGTGCATGTCAATAAAGTCACAATTTCAAACTGTGAACTGAGCAAAATGTTTGGTTCACACACTGATCCTTTCATTTTTCCACTCGGTTTAAGGTATTTGGTTTCTCTGAACCATGTACTGAAGTTTTTTTAAAGTTACTTTAGAAGTATCATGAATCTTTCCCCATTATTTAAACTAGGACTAGTCAAAACTGTTCCAGCATGGCACAAAGCCAGATCAATGCTGATATACGGGTGCATCTCAATAAATTAGAATGCCATGAAAAAGCATTTCTTTCAGTAATTCAACTCAAATTGTGGAACTCGTGTATTAAATAAATTCAATGCTCACAGACTGATGTAGTTCAAGTCTTTTATTTGTGATCATTTTGGTTCACATTTAACAAAAACCTACTAATTCACTCAACAAATTTAAATATGTTGACATGCCAGTCAGCTAATCAACTCAAAACACCTGCAAAGGTTTCCTGAGGCGTCAAAATGGTCTCTCAGTTTGGTTCACTAGTTAATTGGCGGGTTTTTGTTCAATTTGAGCCAAAATCATCACAATAAAAAAAAAACCAAAGACTTGAACTACTTCAGTCTGTGAGCATTGCATTTATTTAATACACGAGTTTCACAATTTGAGTTGAATTACTGAAATAACTGAACTTTTTCATGCCATTCTAATTTATTCAGATGCATCTATTTCTTGTGATGAATCTATTTCCAAAATCCAAAATCAAGTGGAACATCTATTCCAGGAGAGTGGAGTTTCTATAACAGCAAATGTGGAGTAAATGTGGAATTCAAAAAAGCACATTCCAATCTTATGATCAGGTGTCCACAAACTTTTGTCAGTATAGTGTATGTGTTAACCTGTCAACCTTAACTTTAACTATAAAGTGTGTATTGCAGGTAGAATAATTTTGATGATAATGTATTGAAGAAGATGATGAAGGACTTGATATAAATAGCCTAAGTGTAGAAGCTGGACTCACCAGATTCTGGATTTATTTGAAGAACTTTAAGTTCTTCTCTGATTATTTCGACGTGCAAAATGTGATCGTCATATGAATCATGATATACAGGTTTAATGAGAAATGTCCAGGAAAACAGAAATGTTCCAAGAGATGTTTAAAGATTCTTTTATGACTGGAAAACACTCAAAAAAGGGGGGTTATGAGTTTAGTACAAAATTTGTATTACATTTATTAAACATAACAATGTCTGATATTTTTAAAACAAGTGTTATATTACAATATTGATAATACATGATCCTATTGCATTCCTTCCTCAGTCAGTGCTGTAATACGTTTTCCGGAAAACTGCTCACCGTACATGAGCCTGGTGTTTTCTTGCCTGTTCATTGTTTATTTATTGTTAAAACTGAACCTGCATACTGTGAACTGCAACGTCACCAATGACAGGTTTGTTCCACACACAGTACAATCCTCCGTGTTTGTGTAAAAAAACAACAACTCATAACTCTGTATTCAGTTCTGCTGCGTCATGGCTCACTGAGCTGCAGGTTTCAGGTGAAGAGATCGGCGTAGTCCAGAGTGCCAGGTTTCTGTCCGCACGCGTACAGCAGCCGATCAACTTCAGAAGGTGTTAAAGGTTCATCCTGAAAGCAGATCCAGGAAAAGTTATTTAGAACTTGCTTCATGTTGACTCTTGAAAATATTCACTTTTTATCTACATTATATGGACAAACGTTTGTGGACACCTGAGCGTAAGGTATGCATATGTGCTTCTTGAAAATCCCATTCCACATTTATATCTTTCACTTTTCTGGGAAGATGTTCCACTAGATATTGGAGCTTGTTTGTAGAGATTTTAGATTACTACAGTACAAGGATGTTAGGAAAAGTCATGTACTGATGTAGTATTTCTATAGCGCTTTTCACAACGGTCTGGTTCCTCTCAAGGTTTCTCCCTCATGACATCTGAGGGAGTTTTTCCTTGGATGTCATGAGAAGGAAACCTTGAGAGGAACCAAACTCAAAAGGCGAACCCATCCTCATTTGGGTGATATCAAGAGTGTGATTATAGTCTTTAAAACAATACAGGACACTGGAGAGTGAGAACTAACATGAGCACTGGAATGTAAGATTATAAGTAATGTCCTTTCTAAAGTCTTATACAGTCATTTGAGATTATGGAACCAGGAGCTACTGAGCAACTCATAAGATAGCTCAAACTCAGGTGTCCCAATACTTTTGTCTATATTGTGTATACGAGGCTATGAGTTTAATTTAAAGAATCCATCTTGATGTGTGCTGTTTACGCCACAATTTATTTATTTTGTCTGTTCGTGGTTTTGCTAATGTGATGAAACAAGTTGCTGCAATTTTTTACATGATAGTTGCTATAAAAATAAATTATTTTCTCTTTCAACAACCTTCCTTATTCTTCTCTCTTGATGATGAGAAGATATGAGAGGATATGTGTATCTCTGTCCATTTGGAGTCAGTATAGAAGGAGTGTGTTAAGTATTAAGCTTGCGGCTGGAACTACTGTCTGAACTGTTGCTACAGAAAACAAAAAGTCTCTTCTGCCCAATCAAACAGTGATGTGTGAAAACAGTATGCAATTTCATGAACCGCAACGTAAACAGTTGTTTAAATGTGAAGGCAAATGCCAAATTTCAGGAAATTAATTGCAATAATTTTGATCAAAATTCCAAATTTTTGGAGGAAAAAGTGTAATAAATTGATATCAGGAAGCAATTCCTTGAACTACACTCATCGACCTGTTACCTTATGGTATTCCACCAGCTCTCCCAGAGACGCAAACTTGATCTGGTCTCCTAGCAGCATGTAGCAGTTGTCCGTAGCATCGATGAGGAGGTGTTTGACTCCGTCTGGGCTTTGGTAAGACAAAACATATCCGAAAATCTTATCGCTAACACGGACCAAGAAAGTTCCAGGGTTGCCCTTGCTCAGCAAATCCTCAGCCTCCTGACGGGAGATTATACCTGGAGGAGATAAAGGAAACACACTGAGTTCAGTTTTGCCTTTTTATCACTTTTCAAAAGACATGAAAAAAAAACAACATTTTGAACTCATTCCAATTTTAAATCAGAAGGCTGATATCAGAAGGCTACAGGGAGCTACAGTGGTTAAGATCAGAAGGTCGAGGGTTCAAGCTCTGGTATCGCCATGTTGCCACTCTTGGGGCCCTTGAACAAAGCCCGTAACCCTATTTGCTCTCAGGGTGCTGTAAAATGGCTGACAATGTGCTCTCACTCCATCTTCCTGACGTCGCTGAGATATGTGAACTAAAGATTTCATGAAAATTTGAAAGTTATCTCCTTTTCAAACTTTTGTCTTCTGATCAGCGCTACAGAGCACCAAACACCAGGACGGCCCGGCACGAGAAAAGTTTCTTCCCTCAAGCATTCTACCTCATGAACTCCTAAATTCTTTCACTATTGCGAGTATTAAGGATTATTTAAATATTTTACCTCATGAGCTCCTAATTTCTTCCACCACTAAGAGTATTTAACCATTCTACCTCATGCACTCTTAAATTCTCTCACCATTCTTCTTCTTCTTTCAGCTGCTCCCATTAGAGGGCGCCACAGCACAAAACACCTACATGTTTTTCCCTCGCCACATCCATCAACCTCCTCTTTCATCTGAACATAACCAAACCATCTCATTCTAACCTCTTCAAAACATCCTACATGCGCTGTCCCTCTAATAACCTCGTTTCAAATCCTGTCCATCGTCGTCACCCCCAATGAAAATCTCAGCATCTTCAGCTCTGCTACCTCCAGCCCCACCTTCTCTCTTTTACTCAATGCCTCTAAACCATACAAAAGCACAGATCTAACCACAGTCTTATAAACATTTCCTTTCCCTCTCGCAGATACTCTTCTATCACAAATCACTCCTGCTATCACTCTTCTCCACCTGCACTCTTTTCTTCACACATCCTCAGTTGATCCCAGATACTTAAACTCATTCACCTTGACTCCTTGCAACCACACAAATCCAATGCCCTCCCTCTCATGCTCTCATTCATCCACATGTACGCATTTCCCTTCTCTCCAGCGCGCACCTCCACCTCTCCAGGCTCATCTTAATCGCCGCAAATCACAAGATCAAAACCCTTTCTGAATACGTTTCCTGGGTTCCACAGCATTAACATGTAACTATATACAAATAAAGGTTTGGGACACTTGTTGTATGAGAGTTAAATAAAAGTCATTATGGTGTAAAATCATAAGTGGTGTGACTTGTGATACAGGGAAGGATTTTTTTGCTTACACTTTAACAGCATTAACATCGAATAAGACCGATTTCTAAAGTTAATTAAGTTAATATCCGAATTTTCAGTACTGCTGATGGTTCATTTGCATAATTTGTTTTTCGGCAGTCTAATCTAGAGTCTAATCCAAGTTTTCTTATGAAAAATTTAAATATTAAAATAAGAGTTGCCATGGTATCCCTCAACTGTTAATTAAAATCATTAATAAACGAATAAATAGATAGTAATAGATAGTAGAAAAAGCACATAAATCACTTTATAGTCTCTGCAGGACTCTGCACAAACAGACCTGTTTACGTAAAAAAACGTTAGAATTCTCTGAATTTAACACACGTTTACGTATATTTGTACGTATAGATGCATATTAACAAAATTCACTGTTTACATTTGAATATTTATTCAGATGTTAACAAAAAAAAAAAAAATAAATAAAAAAATATATATATATATATACACCGAATGATGGCAAGTACACTGCTGTTACCGTTAAGAAAGCTGTTTCTATATTACACTGACTGCTGATATTTTTATACAAACTTTTTACATTGCATTGACCATGTAAACATTTGACGAGAGAAGAGAAACGGTATTTTCGATTCATCTGCATGTTTGCGCTTATCGTAGCATTGACAAATAAAAACCTTGAAACATGACTTTGTAAACTGTTAACTGTTAGTCACTTCCAGTAAAAAAAAAGTTTAATTAATGGTATAAACAGTATTTATATAAACATAGAAAGAATCCCATTTATAATACTAGACACACTACAGCCGTATGTTTGTACTATCAGTGACCTCTCATGAAACAGGAAGCTGCTCCCTATTTGTTTTTTCCAAAATTGCTCAAATTCAGTCTTTCTTTCTACTATTCTTTACTTTTCATTTTAATTTACATTTCTTGCAGCTTCAAAATAAAGCAACACTTTATATTAAATATTTAATTACAAAATTATGATCTGAATTAGTCCTTTTTTCCCCTTTTCTCATATCAGGAGTCAAAAGCTTTGGTCCCCGAGCCCCAATTCTGGTCATTTCTGGTCTTATGTGAATGAAACGTTTATTTACCATGGAACCAGGGAGCGATGCGGCTGTTGTCGTCTTGGAAACAAACTCTGAGAGCCAGTTGTTCTTGTCTGAACCAATGGATAATGTCCTTCCGGCCGGTCGATGACAATGAGCGGCGTAAACCTGAGCCTCTGTTATTCATAACAGGAAGAAATGATCATGTATTAAAAATAAACACGCTTTATAAAGGCTTGCTGCAACGGCATGATTTGTTTATCATTGTATAAACTACAAGGGAATTTGATTCTGCGTCTTCAGAGACTGTTAGGGTATAGATTACGAAATTCTGAATGTCAACAGACTAAGGGAATTTTAAATAAATAATCGGGATCAGGCCTATCAATCTTTCATATGGCCTAATAAAACTAGAATAGAAAAGATAGAATTACTTGTGTCTGGTAAGGAAAAATCTATTTTTAGATCTGTAAACAATAATGCCATTATGCATGTCTACTAAGAGACGAGCACTGAAATGGTTCCAGAATAACTCAATAGATGATTGATTTTGCACTATATCATCCACAGTAACCTGTTTAGACCTGTGAAGAGGCTCGTTGGTGAGAGTGAGGTTTCTAGGTTTGGGTCTAGGTGGAAGAGCTGGTTTCTCTCCTCCAAAGGCCTTGGTCATGGCTGCCACTCGACCTCTCTCCAGTGCCTTTATAGAACGCCTGCGGTGGTCCTCCCTCGTCTGCTTCGCCAGAGAACGTCTCCGCTGATCAGCTGCTTTAGATTTCCGCACTACACACACATGAAAGTATACACACACAGTATTTTAGTATATGGCTCACAATGAAGTTTTCATTATGATGATTATTTGGCATTTGACATTAGGTTTGGTTGTAACCAATGAAGAAGGCATGACTGATTTTTAATACAGAACCATGACTTTCTCTTGATCAAAAGCAAACCAAAAGTGGTCTATCTGCTCACATGAATCCTGCCAGGCTTTCTCCTCTTTGTCTGGGCCTTTTGGTCGTCTCTGTACTTCCTTCAGATTCATATAAATCTGCTGCGCCCTTTCCTCCTCGAGCCTCCTGACCTCCTCTTCGGCTTTTCGTCGTTCCTCCTCCTCCCGCCTCTGAACACAAATTAGAGACGGAGTACTTTATTACAATGAGGACAAGAAAAAACCATGAACAAAAGAAAATTGTTGACTTGCAGATAAACAGAAGAAGCCTGCAATGTGGAACAGAATGTGTTCATCAGTGGTGGACACAAACCATGTAGTTAAGTTAAAGCAGAAATAAAAAATATGACTCCAGTAAAAGTAAAAATGCTCCCTTAAAACTTACACTTGAGCAAAAGTACTTAAAAGTATTTGTCTTCAAATGTACTTAAGTATCCAAAATACTATGATTTATTACGGCTAATGTTTATATTATAATTTTTGTCACAAGACTCTTTGTTTATTTAACTCAGTTGATGTGAAAAGACTCGAATGTGACTCTCAGCACACTGATCTATTAATAGAATAATTTATTGACTCAAACACTGATCATGAACCCAAAAACATATTTTCAACTACTTCAATAAATGGTGTAAATAAAACCATGTGTGTTGTGGCGAATTCGAGTCTGGAGTTTCTTCATCATTTGATCATGAACTGATGCTGAAGTGTATGTTGGTGATCAGTAGATACACAAGATCCAATCAAAACGAGTTGAAATCAGAGCGTGCGCTCGACCCTGATTGGTGACTCGTTGTGTGTTTGAACAGTTACGTTTTTATCCTCATAAATAAAAAGAAACGACTGATTGTGCAGAATGCAGTTGAGTAAAAAGTAAAAAAATTTGATTTAAAAATTAAACTAAAAGTCTAAACTAAAAGTAAGTAAGTAAAACTAATTCTGCTTGGTGGATTTTTTTTTAGTTTACAGATCATAACTCTCTGTAACAAACCAGGTTTCCAGTTTTTTTTGGAACATATTACAAATCTGTAGTAACTGGTTCAGTAAGCTAAAGCACAAAAAACTAATTAAAGGTGTAAAAGCCAAAACCTTGACTAGTTTTACTTTTATTATTCACTTTACCTTCAAATCTTCTTGCCGGCTCTTTTCCAAGGCAGCTGCCTTTCGAGCTTCTTCCTGCCTGGCAGCTTCTTCCTTCTCCATATACAACCCAGAGAAACGCTTTTCAAGTTCGGCTTCTTTCTTTGCCCTGCACATAACCACGAACCCCAGGTCAAACACAATACATCACAATATTTCAACAGTCACTGCAGAATGGCTGTAATAATGTCTTTGTTAAAAAGAGAGCAAACACAAATAAATCCTGTTTGCACATGCTGGACTTAAAAGAACGTTTTTTTTTTTGTGGACTTTCATGTCTCGCATGGCTTTTACTGCACAAAACACTGCAAGTTTGGGTTTGTTGTTCCGAAGAAAACATAATAAATATGTGTCATTGAGCATGAATGGTCTTTGTAGTTGTCTAAAATGAACTAAATTGAATTCCTATTTAAAATATATATATATATATATACACACACACTATATTTCCAAGAGTATTGGACCACCTGGTCATAAATACGATTTTTGAGCACCACATTCCACATTTAGTTCCAGTTTGCTCTTAAAATTTCCTCCAGTCTTCTGGGAAGATGTTCCACTAAATTTTGGAGTGTGTTTATGGATATTTGTGTTCATCAGCCACAAGGGGGTTATGAAAGGCAGGTACTGATGTAGGTGAGGAGACCTGGGGTGCAGTCAGCGTTCACATTCATCCCAAATGTGTTCAGTAGGGATGTAAACCAGATCTTCAAGGAGCTCACTTTGTGCACAGGGGCATCGCCATGCTGAAGCAGGTTCAAGTGAATGCAAAATTTTATTATAGCGCCATCTAAAGACAATTCAGTGCCTCCAGTTTTGTGGTAACAGTTTGGAAAAGAACCGCATATAGCAGAAAAGGTCAGGTGTCCCAATACTTTTGGAAATATAGTGTAGATATTTATTTATTCATTTTTGGATTTTGGAACCTCTTAGGAATTCACATAAAACAGCCTCTAGTGTGGAAAAAGAGAACAGAAATCTCAGGCTATTAGAAACCAAAACTGGACATAGAGGGTATACATTTAGTATTTAAAGTAATAAACAACAACAACAACAAAAAAATGCCTATTTTATAATACCCTCCACTCTTCTGGGATAATCTTCCCTTAGATTTTTGTAGAGATTTTGTGCTCATGCAGCTACAAGGGTGTTAGCAAAGTCAGATACTGATATCAGTGAGGTGAGGAGGCCTTGGGGTGCAGTCAGCATTCCAATTTATTGTTGAATAGCGTTGATGTAAGAGCTCTCTAGCAGGCCTTTCAAGATCTTCCACTCCAACCCATGTACAGTAATGCATAATCTTCATAAAGCTGGCTTTATGCACTCGTGCATTGTCATGCTGGAACAGGTTTGAGACTCTTAACTAAAGTGAAGGGAACATTTTATGCTGCCATATTCAAGCACCTCCTATACAATTCTTATGCTAACAGTTTGAGAAAGAACCACATATGGCTGGATAATTCATGTGTCCCAACACTTAGAAATAAATTTGTAAGTATATAAATATTGAAGTTTAAACCTGGAGCAAACCGTAGTGCTCTAAAAAAGTATCCTGTGTCAACATTCTGTGCTGCTCAAAAGAATTAGGAAAATTTTTCAAGGACAATTAATGACTAACTGCCACCTACACAGAAGGTCATGTGAAAGCTGGAGCTAGAGTTCACCTCTGCACTGGCAGGAGATTTTTTTTCTTTGGAGAAATCTTACACAGATTAGATAAGCGGATAAGAGCAGTTTGCTTTGGAGGTTTTGGGAGGAGTTCAGGAGCTGCTTGCATTGTAGCCTTAGAAAGTGACTCATGCATGTACCAATGATATGGCAATAATGGCAATAATTAACAGCTTCATGGATACAAATATTGCATAAATTCATTTAAGGTCTATAACTTTGAATAGTGATATAAATATAAATTTCATCTAAGTATATTTTTCAACACTCCAGCAATAAAATGTCTTGCAGTAAAAAGGAACATATTTATTGGATGTATAATAGCATCTAAAATCTGAACTACTAGAGACAGATGACACTCACTATGAAAACCTGAACCATTTCCTAAACACTATAATGAGAGCTACAATAAAATGTAACACTGAAGACTCGAGAAAGGCTCATGAGTTGATGTTGCCTTTGTAAAGTACCAACTTCCCTGTAACTAAAAAGTGAGTCTGGATTTAATATTCTACCTGTTTTCTGTGCCTAGAAACAAGTCATATGGAAAATTCCAGTAAACTTCCAGTGAAGAAAAATAAAAAAAACACACATATACACACACACACACACACACACACACACCTGAGTTGCTCTGCCTCCTTCTGGGCCTGCAGTGCCGCCCTCTCAGTCATGACCTCATCAGAGATCTGGTCGTAAGTTTTATCATCAGGATGCTCTCCCATCACCCACACCCACACGTCATTGTCTGATGCCTTCAGCCATGACACAGTCTTCACTGAGACTGAAGGCAATCACACACATAAAAAAACATTAAAAATACCCTAGCATTTTCCAAACTACAAGAAGGAATACAGTATAACATATTTCCTGGAACATGCGCTGTTTCCCTGGTGCTCAACAAGCCAAAAATCCATACCAATAGTTTTTCCGGGTTGTGTTAAACAGTGCAAGAGCACCCCTAGAGGCAAATTGCTGACACCACAAGTTGTTTATTTCATGCATCTATATTCATTTTGGAAGAAACTGTTTTTACTTACTTATATTTATTAATATATGATCAATATATTCCTATTTATTTCATTTAGCACATTTTCATGATTCAGTACTGTTTTTTTTTTTGTTTTTTGTAAACTAATTTTTTTTACTATTTTACATAAAGTGTTGTTTGTTATCAGTTTGATTAATCGGTCATCTGCAAATACGATCCGATCTATTGGTTAAATCGGTCAAACTCTTTATAATTCCTTATATTCCACAAACTTTCGCCACTGATATTAAACCTTTTATTTGTTTTCTGACCAATCAAATCCTAAAATTCCACGAGCTGTAGTATAAATGATAAGGTGTCCTAAATGAGTCGTCTTCATCTTCGAGTTATGCAATGCTTGTCTGACAATATTTCTTGCAGTTTCTCTGAACTATAGCTTCAGTTCTACAAATAATAATAGGTCAAATATTTTTGTTCTGAATTGTTCGATTAAGTCTCCAATCTTACCCTGATCTTTAAAATTTGGGCTGAATAAGGACATGTCTGTAAAGGTCCTCCAATCGGTCTCATTACAGATCTAAAATAAGTCCACAATATTACCTTTTTTGGGCTTCACGATTTTTGCTCCCTCCTTCTCGAGCTGTGCTTCTCTCTCTTTCCACCTGCGAACCTGTTCTTCTCTCATTTTGATGAAGAGAACCTGCTTCTGCTCTTCGTTGAGCTCGGAGAGCAGCTCCGGCTCGATGTACATGTCTTTTAGAATCTGTTGCAGCATGATTGTCCTCCTGTGTCCTTCGTTTTAAGCAGAAATTTTCTTCATGCGTACGGTCTAGAAAAATCCAACGTTTCAGAAGTTCAGAGGTGCAGGAGATTCCTTACTGTGTAATCCCAAACAACTGCAATCAAAAAAAAATCCCAAACAACTAAAAAAAAAAAAAAAAAAAAAAGAACACCATAAGCTATGAAATAAAATTCATGTACTTACTAATTATCAGCAGGTCACTGCACACACCTGTCTTATTTCTCCTGCACAGTCAAGGGAGTTATTTAGCTGGTCAGGCTCATGTGCTGGAGTCAAGTCTTATCTACATGTACTTCCTCATTCCAGTGTGCATGGTCAGAAGCATGTTGTGGGAGTTCTGAACTTCTACACCAGTGTAGAAGAGCAGCATTATTTTTTTTAAGCCTGCCTATTTTGTTTGGCTTTTTTCCTTTTTCCAGTTTCATTTATTCTTTCATTTTCATCTCAGATGGAACGATATAAGGTCTAAAGATATCCTGATTTAGATGCCAGTTTTTAAAGATAAAGATTTTAAGATCAACGTCAACCCAGTATATATTACTGTGTATCACATTTTTTTGTGCACCTCTAACACACATATTTACAACTGGAAACCACTTAAGAGTAGAGTCCACATTACCAGTGCGTTTCTGGAAAGCTGGAGAAAACCAGGCAACCCAGAGGAAACCTGTTAAGATGCAGGAAGCATGTGAAACTCAGGACTGAGTTCAGGATGGAACCCAAGGCTACTACTACTACTACTACTACTACTACTACTACTATAGGTACAAAAGATATTTTGAAAAGAATCCAGCAGCCCCATGACCCAAATAACTGGCTTAGACACAATAGACACAAACATACACTTACCTTATTGAAAGCATGTCAGTAAAAACCACATGCTGTAAAGATGTAGAGATTTCTGACAGAAACAGGAGCATACAAACAGGAAAACTTCCTGCTATGGATCTTCTCTATTCATTAAATGTTGACAACAGTAACACTGTAAGAGTTGCCTGAAGGTGTGTTCAGTTCCTCAGAAAAAAAAAAGTTTCCACCCATATATACATAACCTGCTACTCTTTTATGGGCATCAAGAGCACAGCGCCCCCTATGGATGAGTTCACTTTGCTTGAATCTCATTTACTGTGTATTCACATGTACATGTACAAACCTAATTGCAAAAAAGTTGGGACAATGTGTTTAATGTAAATAAAAACAGAATGCAATGATTTGCAAATCTTATCAATTCTATCTATTTACAATACAAACTAAAAAATATATCAAATGTTAAAACTGAGAATATATACAATAAAAAAATGCAATGAAATCTTTAGCTTCAAGGCTCTGAACTCACCTAGCAGACCTCAATCAAGAAAATACTGATGTTCTTTGAGAATCTACTGTAAGTGAAGTTGCTGAATCCAGTGATTCTCGAGCCAACTGATTGTTCCCATGTATGGATCAATTCAACGCAGCAGGTTAGAATATTTTTATGAGCTTTTATTAATAAAAGTGAAAATTATTTCACTTTTATCTGCAGCACCTCCCTATTTCAGCACTCCTAAAGAGGACCAGTTCACCCAGATGACCTCTGACTCGACCCTGAGACTGAGGATTACAAGTCGGACACTGAGTGACTGAGCATTCTTATTTCTTTTGCCACATCTTATCTCTGTCAGACGGTTTTAGCTGTTGCTTTACTGAAAACAATGCGCAGATCTGAGCTCAATATTAAACTCAATATTAAAATATTTAAGAAATGTCCCCACTGTGGGACGAATAAAGGTTTATCTTATCTTAAACATGACTTGGGAGTGACAGTATCAAGCCTGCAACCAGGTTTTGAAAAGATTTGCCTAATTTCACACACTAATGAATTGATAAGACTCACATTTTCGACTTGTTCTTTTTGTTCTTGACTCGTTCATTGTTTTTACCAAATGCACTTTTTTGCATAGATTGCAAATTGATAGTGAGGCAAAGTGATAACACCACTACATTCTTATTTTCTCAAATGTTAAATTATTATTATTTTTATTTTTAAATCTAAAAGTATTTCATTAGCATTTTTTGGGGGTGACGAAGGAGAGAGTTTACCGTCATCAATTCCAACTTTGTATACAGGCTCCTTATAAACATTTATTGCTTTATACTACAAATTGTACCCAGATTTGCAGCGATTATACTTAGACTATATATTGTATGACTATAAAAGCTATACTGATTGTTTAAACACTGCCTTTCTGCAGAAGAAACAAAAAAAGTAGACACATTTTTGCTGCCCAAATTCACATTTTTACCTCAGAGCAAGACCTTCAAGAAGATGGAAAGCTTTTACTTAGATAAAAAAAAACATTATTATTATTATTATAATTAGTAGTAGAAGAAGAAGAAGAAGAAGAAGAAGAAGAAGAAGAAGAAAAACCAAAAATAACTCTAGGGTTTGATCCTTGACTTAATCATCTGTTTGGTCCATATCCATAGGTTCTCTCTTGGTTCTCTGGTTTCTTAAAAACATGAAAATATTATTTTGAGATATAATCGTCCCGAGGTGTAAATAAAAAAAAGTAAGGGGCTTTTACTTGTCACATATACGTCACAGCACAAGTCTTTTGTCATATATTCCAGGTTGTTAGGAAGTTCAGGGTCATCCAAGATACACCCCTGGAGCAAAGTTATGGGCAGTGGAGCAGTGGAAGCCTCACACACCTGTATATATATTAAATATATATATATATATATCCTGTATTTCCACTTCAAAGACTGGATGAATAATGGTAATAATCATAATTACAAATATAATCATTTTCTATTCTATAATCATCAAGGTTTCTTTATATTTTGCCACACAAAGGTATTAAATGAGAACAAACAACATTATATTTCACTCAAAATCTTTGAATTTTCATCTTCACAGCCAAAACAGAACATATAACCAAAACTGTAATTATCAGTTATGCTTTTATCAGTAGCACACATCTGAAAACACGGGCATGTTTACATATCTGACACCAGCAACACTGTCCATGAACAGAGTTTGCAAATTTGAGCATTCCAGAGAAGACAGCAGCTGAACAGAGCTCATGTGAATGACACTGCAGAACATTCCTGTAGCACAGCACAGAAAAGAAATAGTCTAACAATGACGTCTGTCCTGTAATGCGGTTTGGTGAGTTTCGAGTGAGTGAGTGTGTGTGTGTGTGTGTGTGTGTGTGTGTGTGTGTGTGTGTGTGTGTGTGTGTGTGTGTAAGTCTATCAACACGTTTCTCTCACTTCTTGTTGTTTTGTTTTTAGAAATCATGTATAACAGGAACATCAGACAAGCATGCAGAGAGTTCCTGGTTTCACAAGAACACTAGGTGGCACTTGTATTGCATTTTTCCAGAAAATTGAAAGCACATGAAAGTCTGAGAGAGTTTGTGCAGCTTTCAAATGATATCACATGGTTTAAATCACTAAAATCCAACCAGAAATGGCCTATTTCATGACTATCGTGATTATTTAAGCATCCTGTGTGACTGAAAGTAAAAGCCTGCAGCTAAAAGAAGTGACATCATTAATGCATTCTCTGTAACCCTTTAACACACAGTTCCTTTGCCAGCTTTAGAAGTCATTGATATTCAGTTAAAGCATGAAATGTCCCCATTTTTTTTTCTCTGCTTTTTTCCCCCTGAACATTTAATCCTTTGTACCTTTGTACCCCCTGTTCCCTTTTGTTTGCACTTTCTGGACTCTGACTCAAAGAGCTTGTTGATTCAGTTTTGGGCAAACGATGCTTTAAAATCCCTTCATGTTTTCACTTTCTTTTCAATTTTCTCTCTATTCCTGTGTGTATTCTGATATATTTTTTTTCTGATTTCAGATGATTATCAGAGCCACGAGGACCGAGATGAGTGTCCAGATGAGGTACTTTAATGGAGGTTTTATATTCTACTCAATGAAACAGTGTACACAGGATTACTAATTGAGGCATGGAACCTGTTCAGAATCCGAAAAGGTTTTTTATAAGTTGTTCTAAATAAGTGGCTTTATGTGTCGTTTTTTAACAGGGAGAATTAAACAGTGCACCTGGCACCATAAATGACGTATTTTCTCATTCGTTTGCATTTGGACAGCATGTGCACAAGACAATTAGATTTCTGGGGTTTTTTTTGGCACAAAATCAGACTAGTAAAAAAAAGAAGAAGCTTTGATAGAACAGTGACTTCAAAAGTAACATAACAGTACGTAATATAAAATATATAAAAGTACTAGTCTTATTTGTACCCAGAATCGTTGAGGTATATATATATACACATTAATAATTGTATTATATGTTCTCAATGAACAATACTACAGAAATGAAACTTGTATAACAGTATAGATTTTCTGTCCTTTAAAACTAAATACCATACAGCTATTGTTCTAGTCTAAATAACTGCAAACAAAAGTGAGTACACCCTAAGCAATGACAGCTGTACGTCATTTACCCGTGCATAGCTCATCTACTAATGCAAATGATGTGCTTTTCGCTTAACTGTTTTTCAGGCGTGTTTTCTCAGTAGCACTGCTAAACACTACGGAGGCCGAGGCATGTTATGAGTCACATAGAGAATAGATTAACATGGCAGAGGTAGAGCTGCATCTTCCTGCAGCCGCAACAGGAAACGAATGTCTGGTTTTATTTAATCTTCGTTTTTTGTTGGACTTTACCTGTTTGTGATAGAAGGCACCTAATTAAATTGATGATTTGCTGTCTGTCTAAACCTAAAAAAAATTATTTTGAATCATATTTCCATTGCATCGTATTGCACTGAATTGCATTGTGTTCAATCGGATTGCATCACATCACTATAAGGGTGAATCGTATCGCACCGCGTTCGGGAGCTGCTTCATTTGTATCTTTAATGGATCGTATCGTTGGCTGTGCATTATGCTGAGAATCGAATCAGCCTCAGTGAGGGTGTGGCAGCCTGGGAAAAGGGAGTTTATTTTGCTGAATTTTGTTTAGCATGGCTATTTTGAGAAAACATGTAGTCTATCAGTAAGCAGTTTATCCCTGTCAGGATCTCAGGGATAAGGCTTGGATCCACACTGGGGTAAAAAAACCTTATTGAATGTACTGAATGTGTACTTCGGGTTCCATGTGCAAAAACTGAGTAACATTAACACATTTTGTTTGTCCAAAGAAAAGGACACCAGTCCACACAGGACACCATACACACACATTCACACACTATCAAAGACAGTACACTTACCGGCATGTTTGCATGAGGTAAGTAAAGAGAAGGACCACATGAATAAACCGAGCTCAGGATTAAACCCATGGAAGTGTAGCATGCTTCTCCATGCCTCCTAGTTATGCTTTTGTAAGGTTCTCATTTTAAACTTGACTTGGTACTTGGAATATGTTCAGTAAGGAGCTTGATTTAGTTGGTCTAAAGGTGTTTGAAACCTTGTGTGATTTATGTATTAGGGAGAACCTTGTAGATTGATTTCTCTCAGCACCACTGCTGCTACGTGAATATGACGTGCCGCAACACTATGGAGTCCTGAGAGTTACATAGAATGCAGATTTACATGGTAGAGGTAGAGCTGCGTCTTTTCTGGAGACAGAGCAGGAAAAGAACATCTGGTTACATCATTTTTTGTTTTGATGATTTGCTGCCTGAACTATTTGTATCATATTGAATCATATTTTTTCCATTGCATCGTAATGCATTAAATTACATTGTGTTGAAATCGAATCGAAATCGGTTCGCACTGCATCATAATACCGGTGTATCGTATCGCATCGTGTCGCAGCTGCTTCATATGTCTCTTCAATTTATTATTGTTGGCCATGCATCAAGATGTGAATCACATCGGCCTCGGTTATGGAGATGCACATTCCTTCTCCATACACAATATGATTCTGAAGTAAGTCACTTACTGCTACACAAAACCTGGTACCTGAGTTGTAATCCTGAACTTGATAGAGAGATTGGGGCTTTGTTTTAACCAAAATGCATGATCAAATAATCAGAACTAATTGGATTATGGTAAGCTAAAAGTGGGTGATCTATTCATTGAGATAGCACCTGTGGAATCTAATCGGTTCTGCTTGTGAACAAAATGTCTGCAAGTGCTTTTTACATCATCATCATTATCCTAAACATTGAAGAGCTTTTACAAATTCTGTACACATGAAAGCATATAGAGTTTTAAATGGTATCACTGCCTTCTAAAAAGACATTAAAAAGAGGAAATGTAGCCAAACAAAACTCATTGCATCGCTGAATATCTCACCCACGATGTTAGTGTGAGGCGAGAAAAGTGAAATGAAGAAATATTTAAGTTTAAAGGCTGATGTGAAAGTAACCGACAAAACTGCTGTGTTTGCATTAGTATATTCAGAGAAGCCTTTCATTGGGACTGGAATCAAATCTTTAATTGTGATTTTGCCTTTTTTCACTCGCACATGCTAAGAAAAGTCTGATAGATCTGAAGATCTGAAGACGCTTCATATTGCGATATATAGCAAGAAATTTTAGACGGTGACTACGTGAAGGGATTTTTGCAGGAGTCTCTGGTACATCGCTCAGAAGATAAAAACAATCTCGAGACCACACATTGATTGTGTCGAACTTTTTTTGCCAGCCTTCACAGACACTCGGCCAAGACGCCAACATCTGCTCGGGAGGGAAAAAGGATCCACAGACAGTCTCGTTAATTCGCTGTTTGTGTACAAAACCTGGAGTTTAGAACGATCCTGGGCATTAACTCAAAGGCAGTAATTATTTCCTGCTCCGTGCTGGAGGGGAAGTCTATAATTTGTTCGTGTTTATGTGACTGCACGATCGTATCTCTACGGAGCTTCATCTCGTAGTGCTTGCTGTATCAGGGGTGTGGCCCATGTTGGTGCACTGCTGTGCCCAAGAGACCAGTGGTTTCAGCAAGTTTATACTGCAGATGTAACTCACAAGAGAGAAAGAGATGAATGTTTTGTTTTTTTTCTTCAAGTTTACTGGTTTGGTATTTGTATTGTGTAATCTGGGAGGTGTTTTAGGATAGTCTGAGCTCATCATGGATGTTCTCCATTTTGGTTAGGAGCACTTGGCACGTTCTGTTCACAGCTTGGCTTGAAGATTTTGTAGAGCTGGATTCAGCTTTCCACTTTTTCATGTTCTGGTATAATAAAGTGCTCCAATAGCATTTAATGTAATATTGTAATGACAATAACTTGCATACTTCTATAATCCATTCACTTAGTGTGTGAGAATGATAGATAGACATGAAGAGAGAGAGAAAGCGAAAGGTTTATGACTAATCCTTTCCTTTAACTTGCACTCAGCTCCTTTTAGAGTGGGCTTTTTAGGGCCATTCTTTAGATTTGTGAACACTATTTAAAGTAATGTTCAATATTTTTCTGCCTTTATTCAGATTTAGGCTAGGTTCCTTTAAAAAAATATGATGGCCCATAACCATTTTAAATGCCTCGAGCTCGAGTTTATTTTGGATGCAATGCAGAGCATTAGATCACAATTCATGATTCATGTGTCCTGCAGGTGCAGGGTATTGAATGTGGTCTCCAAATGACATATTACATCTCATAACAACGTTCCTTTTATAAATCAACATTTACGCATAGACCTGCATCTATATATAAAACAACAGACTTTTTTATTCCATCAAAACTTGAGGAATAAAGTTTTGGGTGTCACCTTTATCTTTTTTCTTTATTATTATTATTCCATTTGGCTTTATGCGGTTCTTTTCTGAATGCCTCTCTGTTATGTCTCAGGATCTGAGTAATCTCCAGTGTTTATATAAGCACAAGCGAGCGTATCAAGAGTGGCCTGAGATCAGAGAGCATTAGGGCGTATAAGTGCCCGGGTCAAGCGTTTGGAGAGGAGGTCGGGTCTATTGACATAACTTGGTGGTGTAAAGCCTGTGCTGTGTGACGAGTTGAGGGCGGAGGATAAGGCCTTCCTGTGTGTCATGCTCTCTCTCACCCTGAGGGGCAGTAAATGGGGCCTCTGTTTGCCGGACTGCTCATGTGCATGTCCGTCAGTTCTCTGTTAACACTCTGAGAGACTAGTTTCACAGGAAGCTGCTATTTCTGGTGCGTGATCCAAAAGATACAGTAGAAATAGCAGTGTGTTGGCTTTAATATAAAAAAAAAACCCCGAAATGGATCATGTTACCAATAGTGAAGGGAGGTTTTTTTTTTTTGCCCGAATTTCATTTTTGTTTTTTTTAAAACAAAGTTAGTTTCCAACGTTTAAATTCTTATATTTTAACAGATTTGACTAAAAAATTTGACTGAGCTTTTAATTAGCTGTTAAAGAAAACCTTCAAATGTAAGCTATATGGTTATACACCGATCAGGCAATAACATTAAGAGGTAAAAATAAAGAACACTGATGATGTCCTCATCATGGCACTTGTTTGTAGGTGAATGTATTTATTAGGCAGCAAGTGAACATTTTGTCCTCAAAGTTGCATGAAAAATGGGCAAGTGTAAGGATTTGAGCGAGTTTGGCCAAATTGTGACGTCTAGACGACTGGGTCAGAGCGTCTCCCAAACTGCAGCTCCTGTGAGATGTTCCTGGTCTGCAGTTTTCAGAATCTATCAAAAGTGCTCAAAGCAAGGAACAGTGGTGAACCCGCTACAGGGTCGTGGACGGTCGAAGCTCAGTGATACACATGTGGAGTGAAGGCTGGTCCGTGTCGTCTGATCCGACTGTTTTGGCAGCAAAAGGGGGACCATATTAGGCAGGTGGTCATAATGTTACACCTGATCAGTGTATTTAAACACTTATGATGTGCTCAGTGATTTGTTGGGTTCTGCTGTATTATAATTATACAGTCGGGTGTGTGATGAAGTCATAATATAAGGCATCACAGCTGTAGGTTTTGCAGTTTAAAGAACTTTTTAAGTTCTTTTAAATTTACAATATGTGGCAGATGCCCACGATCTTGGGCTACTTTGCGACACAATAACATTGTAAGAAAGCAGCACTGACTGTATATGTATATAAATACTGTACATGTATATGTTTGGTGATGAGTGTGTGTGTGTGTGTGTGCGTGTGTGTGTGTGTGTGGCAGAGGTGGGAGTAAGTCACCAAATGAAAGTCTCAAGTCAAGTCCAAGTCTTAACATTGCAAGTCAAAGTCAAGTCAAGTCATTCTGTTGTAAGGGTCAAGTCAAGTCAAGTCAAGTCAAGTCATACTCTTTGTCAAGTCAAGTCAAGTCCCAACTTAGTCATCAAGTCATACCAAGTCGCACACATTTTTTAACTAAGGGACTTTTATTACTTATTTAGACACAGAGGGCTGGTGATGGGTTACAAAAATAAATAAATTAACTTGTGTGTAATAAAATATTGTTAAGAAGCACTTTAAATGCTCTTAAATAAAAATAAATTAAATGAACAAGTGAACAAGTATTAATTGTAAGTTTTTTAGACAGTAGAATGGGCTGATGTTCCCTTCTCAGGGAACATCAATACCCTGATTTATCTGTGTAAACATGGAGTGAACAGTCACATGTCCCCATCTCAACATAAAGTCATAATAATACCTATAATTGTAAAGTATACTCTGTCATCTCATCAGACACCAAACAATGGGTTGCATACATAAAGTAGAAGTACAAGTACTGTACAAGTGAGGCAGTGGTTTTTAAAAGGTGATGAACCCAACATTGTTGCTCTGTTAAGAGTTATCGACAAACTATTATGATCATCTATTATGATCTTTAATAATGTAAAAAAAATAAATCAGGTCATGCCCCAGTATTTATGGAGATATTTACCATACATCAAACCAGATTTATGTATTTGGCCATAACAACTTTAACCCTTGACCACTTCAATGTTAAACTGTGATGTTTGGACAGTTTAAAATAATGCCAATGTGAAGGCAAATTACAGTGAATTGCATTTGCAAAAAAATCAAACTGGCCATGTACGCGTAATCTCTAAACCCGAACTTTATTATCTTTGGGGGTGGGGCTGGTGTTGTTGCGGTGTACATGTTGTCTAGTCCGCGGAGGGATCTGCTGTTTCGGCAGGCGGCAAGCGGCTTCCGGATAGCGTCTAGCGGTTTACGCATGCGCAAGAGTGGATTGGGTTCGCCGATTTATTGGAAAATATATAGTCCATTCTTAAATATATATAAAAAAAAATCACAATAATTGAAAAAAAAAAAAAAATTTCCACAAGTCATTTCAAGTAAATAAGCACAAGTCCGAGTCAAGTCTAAAGTCACAAGGAGCAAGTCTAAAGTCAAGTCGAGTCTTTTCAGAGATCTAGTCATGTAAGTCTCAAGTCCAGAAAATTGTGACTCGAGTCTGACTCGAGTCAAGTCATATGACTCGAGTCTCCCACCTCTGGTGTGTAGAGCACATAGCTCTAAAACCCTGTTGAATTTACTTCCTTTTTCTTTTAATATGAATAACCAGAATGACCTACACCGTGAACCGGCATATTTATTCTGCACATTTACATTGTTCTATTTGAAGAAACTCTTTCCTCATCGTTTATTTCCTGCTTTGCTAAGGGCTTCCACTAGTTCGAAGTAAAAGAGTTGTGAAAACTATAAAAGAGAAGTAAAAACATCTTGACCTTAAGCACGTGCTTAGTCACATGGATGCCTGTAAATCCTGCCTTTAAAAAAAAAAAAAAGATATATTTAATATGCTGGTAAGCATCTTTATATCAGACATTCAATTCAGAGCGTGATCCTTGAGACAAATTTTGTGTGAGACACGGTCGGCTTCTGCACGGGCACTGAACAAAGCCCCTTTCAGACCCCACTCTGTTATGACTGGATTGTAGCCACCAACCCCCACGGCGTCGTAATTGGGCTGACCTCAGGGCCGCAGCCAACATCTGGCTCCTCCAGCGTCCATCAGAAAGGCTAAAATGATTGCTTTAATGCGCTAACTGCGTATCACATTCCATTCAGCATTGGACATTATGCATTGGGCAGCGTCTTTCAGTTCCTCCTTTTTTTGTGTGGCCACCTTACACAACCTTTATACAAATTCAGCTTTTTGTTTCTGATTCATTTAGGGCACTTTGAGCTATATTTTAATGTTAATACCTCACAGCTCCAGGGTTCCTGGTTCAATCCCAAGCTCAGGTTGCAGTCTAATTTGTTTATGTAGGTTCTCTCGTGTTCTCTGGTTTCTTCTCAAACTTCAAGAAGCATACCTGTGGAATGGTGACTTTTAATTTTTCAATGGTGTGAATAAGTGTGTGTGTGTGTGGGTAGATGTTGTTCAGAAATGGATTGGTGTCCAGTCTCAGTGTTCTCTGTATGACACTGGATTAACCACAACAAAAAATGTTGCTTCTTCTTATTATGATGTAGAAGTGGTAGTAGAAGTAGTATTAAAAGCTCAAATAATGCAAAACATTATCTGAATGCAGCCATATTTTAACTGTAACCCAAATGCTGTCAGGCTCCCGAACTCGCATTTTATCCAGTAAGCACACTGCAACTAATACAAAAATGTACATCAGTGCCAAAAATGTTTGGTAATGCTGGAAAAATGTAAATAAAAACAGAATGGAATAATTAGCAAATCTCATAAAAACACAATTTATTAACAGTAGAACATAGAAAACATATAAAATGTTGAAATCGAGGAAATGCATCATTTTGAAGAAAAGTTGAGTTTGAAATTCTTTGGGAGTGACGACGATGGACAGGATTACAAATGAGTTTATTAGAGGGACAGCGCATGTAGGACGTTTTGGAGACAAGGCGAGGAAGGCGAGATTGAGATGGTTTGGACATGTGCAGAGGAGGGACATGGGGTATATCAGTAGGAGAATGCTGAGGATGGAGACACCAGGAAGGAGGAAAAGAGGAAGGCCAAGGAGGAGGTTCATGGATGTGGTGAGAGAAGACATGCAGGTAGTTGGTGTGAAAGAGGCAGATGTAGAGGACAGGGTGGTATGGAGACGGATGATCCTCTGGGACAACCCCTAATGGAAGCAGAAAGAAGAAGAAGAAGAAGAAGATGGCTGCAAGACAAGTTAAAGTTAGTAATGGTCATGTTTTCCACTACCATGTTTACCGCTTGTGTTTAGCATGAACCTCTGCAGATCTATACTTCTGATAGACTCCGATTTCTTTAAGACACTCTTTTAATACCCAGTCATGTTACTGCCCTGTTGTCAATTAACCTAATTAGTTGAAATTTACTATAACACTTACTTTTTCAGCCTTTTTCTTGTCTTCGTCCCAACTTTTTAAGACCTGTTGTGGCCATCAAATTTAAAATGATCTTATTTTGATCTTCAATTATCCTTAAATTTATGATGGTATTTAAAATTCTACACAATTTCATCAATTTTAAACTGTGAATAAAATTCAGGAAATTTTATGTAGGATTTGCGAATGTATTCCATTTTTATATTTTACACACATTACATATTTACATGTCCCAACTTTTTAACATTTTTTAATTGTAAATGTTTCTCTCTGCACACTGTAAAGAAAGTACATTAACCTAACGTAACCTAATTTTAGGGGTGAAAGCGTGACTAGTGACTTATTCTGAGAATGGATTTCTACAAACAGGAAGTTTCTGGGGTGATTGTATTATTGCAGCACAATTAACTTCTCTGTGCACACATTATGTCAGTTTCTACCTTTAGCAGTTCCAGTGAAAATGTTGCATACTGGGTAAAGCACATGATACACTGCCACTACGTTAAATATGTCACTTGACCTATTTCTCTCTCTCTCTCTCTCTCTCTCTCTCTCTCTCTCTCTCTCTCTCTCTCTCTATTTTGTCAGAAATTAGCATTGTCCTCTAAAGTCTAGGGCAGATAGAAAATCAGAACGTCCTCATTTTCTATTTCGGAAATGTTGGTCAGGCCTACAGGTCGAACAGAATGAGGCTCTGAGAGGATGTGTGCATTTTGGTGTCAGACTTTAATACAGTATAACTTATATGCATACAAAACCCAAAGCCGTTGAGGTGTAATTTATTAAAGGATTAACTGATCTGGCTGGTTCATCCAGACATCCTACCTCTGGAAGGAGTTATCCTCAACTGGAGACCAATCTGTGCAGCTGGGGATGGTTCCACATCAACATCCTAAAGATCCATGAAATTACTGAGCAACTCAAGAACTCAAAGGATGTATTTGGACTGTAATTAACATCACAAGTCTACTACAATGGCTAAGATTCACATGAACAGTTCTGTATTTAAGCACCTTTCACTGCAAACCTCAATAATGGGACATGAAACTGGCTACATTTAGTAGAGGATGGTTTCAATCCATTGATTGTTAAACAAACTCACACAAGACGGGACTCAAATGCACAATCTCTGGCGTAGGAGGCCAGGGTCTTATCCATTAGGCCATTGGGGCCTACATTTGAATTAGCACTCTTGTTCCTGTTTGTTTTATGGGTAAGGGCTTCTGCTAAATACTGTAGATGTAAATGTAAACAATGATGGAACTGTAATGAATGGACATTCGGTGATGAGAAGGGGTTCCCTTTTGAGTCTGGTTCCTCTTGAAGTGTCTTCTTCATACCATCTCAGGGAGTTTTTCCTTTCCACAGTTGCCACTGACTCTCTCATTAGGGATAAACTTTAATTTATAGATAAACTTACTCATTCTTGTATACAAATGTATAACTTCTTTATCTCTGTGATGCTGCCTTGAGACAACGTGTATTGTATTGTAAATGCTCAACCAACAAAAATAAATTGTATTGAATCGATTAACCAATTCGATTTTCGTTTTCATGATTCTTTTAATTACACACACCCACATTCTGTCTTATCGCAGAAAAACCTTTTGCTTCCTTTAAAGCAGTTTACCTCAT
This sequence comes from Silurus asotus, assembly GCA_024362625.1. Lineage (NCBI taxonomy): Eukaryota > Metazoa > Chordata > Actinopteri > Siluriformes > Siluridae > Silurus > Silurus asotus. The sequence goes on along the minus strand of MU558737.1, from coordinate 572,461 downwards.
AGCGACCAACTAAACGTTCCCACAAGAACCAAATAGACGGATTAAAAAAAAAGTAAAGCGAACAGTGTGATTGCCTATTATTAAAGTACTGTATTTGTTTTGTCTCATTTGGAGTGTGTTGTTTGTTTGACAGGTGTTTCAGTTTCAGAAAACACTCATTTGAGCACACGTAAACAAAAAGACACACTAAATAGATCTAGAAAAATACTGCCGTCACGAGCAAAATGTTGCTGTGGAGGCTCAGGAACGAATTCTTTTCTAATTGGTCCAACCTGGGTGAGAAGTTTTAGAGATTTGATGTTGATTCCTCAAGGGTCTCGGTTTAGTTTAATGAAAAAACCCCAATAGAGATTCCTAAATGCAATGTGCTGCTCAATTCAACGTATATTAATAGAGTTTCAAATAGATGCATATGTAAATCGAAATCATCGGAGGTTCATAACAAAGGCTGCATCACAACTAATCCATTGCTACAAGCTTCAAATGAAGAAAAGTTCCTGTTTTTGCTGACTGATCAATGGCTTATGCTGAATTCACAACTCGGTGCCAGCTTAAACGGCCAGCTGGCTTTAACAATTAAACCACAACCAGTGTAAGTTTTCCCAATCGTTTGTCTTCAGTGGAAAAAATCTAAGCTTATTGCCTTGGCGAGATACTGCTCGAGCCATTTGGTACACAAGGTAGCTTTGTGCCTTTTTAAATGCAGAAGTTGTCTGCTAGACTTAAGCAAAAAAGGCAATTCGTAAAGACCAAATGCTCATTTCCTTCCAGAACAATCCACGCATTGTGCTAAACTAACACAAGTGCACACTTCCAGGATGAAAGGCGGCAAATGAGAAAAAGCCGTAATTGAAAACAGGCCTCACAGTATAGTACACATTGCTTGGTGGAAAGCTAATAGGTTACCAGTAAGCGCAGTCTACTACACAACAATAGAAATATGCAGATGAACATACATGTTTCAGAAAAACACACTGCTGTACTAAAAGCTTGAGAAAGAGAGAGAAAGTGATAATAAATTCCACTGTGGGTGTGTGTGTGTGAGAGAGAGAGAGAGAGAGAGAGAGATAGACTGGCTTATATTCATTATCTGCTTCAGTGATGCAAGGAAAGTGAAACACAAGATTAAATGATGAAAACATGAATGAACTGTATATCTCTGAAACTCCAGACTACCGTCTGATTCATAGTCTGAGCTGGAAAGTCAACCCCAGTGCAACACCAGTATAGTGTTTTTTTCTTTCAGATTTCTCATTTCAGCAGTTTCTTCGCCAGGCTGTAGTAAGCAGTCCTAGTCATCGTTTTTTTTTTTTGCTGCCTTTATTCCTCCTGTTCACCCACTGCATGCTGAAATGTTTTTGCTGAGAGAAATGAACCGAAAAAACACCAGTGATGATTAATTCATTTAAATACCACAAAACAATTAGTAAGGGAACCAGAGAGTATATGCATGCCATTAACTAACTAACTAACTAATGATATGTATGTATATACAGTTAATTTTATATATATATATATATA
>MU558737.1:526832-570254 GCA_024362625.1 Silurus asotus | reverse complement strand
TATATATATATGTATATTAAAGTATATTTATAGTGTGTGTGTGTGTGTGTGTGTGTGTGTGTGTGTGTGTGTGTGGTTTTTGCATTTCATGAATGACCTATTTATGAATTTATCTATTTAAGTTCATGCTTATATATTCAGTGCTAAACCATATAAGATGAATCGGTTGGTAATCTTTGCTTTGCACCCCTAAAACCGAAACAAATGTCTGACCATTTCGGAATCATCAATTTCTTCAAATCTCTCAATCTTTCCTGCACCATTTTTTTCTACAATGCTCTGTACTACTGAGTAGATTAGTGTAGGGAATTCGGTCTGCACTTTGTAACTTTGTTTAGTCTCACATTAACGACTAGAAGAAAAAAATCAATGGCTTTAAACGGTTACAAATGTGATAAGAAATACGGAGAAAGCTGAATGTGCTTAATAAGTTGAATTGCAAATACATGTCTTAAATTATCTAAGAATATGAGATGTATATGGTTGGAAATAGGAATTATGAATCGTGGTTCTAGTGGTGTGCCGATATAGCGCAAAACTGGTGGGGTTCCTAATACTGTACCAAATTAGCTTTAAAGTAGCTTATAAAATGTACCTGGACAATCAGATGATACATAGCACATATTAAGAAGTATAGTACAAAGAGCAGTAGAGTTTCTTCTTTGTTTTGATGAGGCACTATGGTATGCATGGATTGTAAAATGCTTCCTTTTCTTCACTAATGTTTACTCCAGTGCCCATTCATTGCCCCGACAAGTTGTCGACTTTATCAGAACTCTTCCACCAGCACTGGTGGAGATGTGAGTTTAGATTTGCTCAACATGTCTGAACTCTTACTGGCTTTGTCTTCTCTTTGTGACATTTTTTTAATGGTGACAATAAAGACACTGTTTAGACCTGGGGCCAGTCATACGTTTCGTATTTTAGAGTAATAATAATGAAACTATAATAACTATAATAAAGTTGTTTAAAAATGAGCAATCTTTCGTGGATTAGATGACTCTGTGATTGACTCTAGACGGCCTATCCAGCTGTTTCTCCTCGCTGGTTTCAAGATTGTCCAGCCCACATCACTGGTTTGCCAAAACAATGCTTTCATTGCGACTGGAACCATCATCAGTGTGCTTTTCATTGGTCTTTGGAAAAGCTAAAAGCAGACCCTTTGCAAAAGAAAGGCTTCCCACCGAGCCCCTTGAATGACATCATTTCCTCTGTGTTTGGTTTCAATAACAGGGGCCCCCCAGGCGAGTTGACATTAGAAGTCCTTGCACACGCCTGTCGATATGCACTTATTCAGCATGTTTACACGCCCTCATGACTTCAGGAGACACTTCAATGGTGCAGTTCTGTCTTAATGCCGGGCTGCAGAACGGGACAGGAACATCTACAGTTCTGATTTTAACTCATAATACTGTATCCAGCACAGCATTTATTTGTTTATTTGTCATTCCGGATTACACTTATGGCAATTTTGTCATGTTTTCGTCAAAAAAAGAAACGAAAAAAAAATCAAGAATATTCCAGTGCTCTGCTGCCATGTATGCTGATGATGATTCACATCACCGAACTCACAATGGCGTTAAGTGGACTTGCAGGGAGGAATATTCATAGCTAGGATAAAAATAGGTCACTGATACTATTTTACAGTGCTCATGACGCTGCTCTTGATACAGAGCTAGTGGAGTTTAGATTGCGGACCAAAGAAATGGATGTAAAATAAAAATTATTGCAGATTTCAACATTATATGCATATGACTATGGGAAGCATTGAGGTAGCAAAATTTGATTTAAATTGTAATATGCAAAATGGCAATGCAGCTTGGAGATGCTGTAGAACGGACTTCGCCATCACAGAGGGAGGGCATGGTCAGCCCTGAATGCATTTTCAGAAACCACATCGACTTCACCGCATTTATCGTGGTGTATTAATTAAAAATATGAAAATATGGCAAATATAAGTGTGTGTCAATGCATTAAAAAAGACATTTAAATCACAGTTTTGCTTCCTTTTTGCTAGACCATTTATACTCAGATACTCAATGCATTTTAAATACGGACAAATAACGTATAAATAAATAATAATATAAATAATGTTACGCATATCAAATCGATTCGGTTAATACAGCTTCATTTCGCAACTTCTAAAGTGTTAAATTATTATGGAATTTAAATATTAGACATTAAAACTACTATTTAAAATGACAAACGCAAATTATATCATTTCATTTTAATTTTTTCTTTCTCGCCAAACTTTGCGCACGTGGTAACGGAAACTGGAATAGAATTCTGCCACCTCTTTGCTTCCATACATGATTTTTACATCTTACATCATTCATATGACGTGTTTGCAGAAACGTAGACTCTACAAGAATATTCATTTTAATGCACAGAGCTATTATATATAATGGAGTATATCTCCAGAACATAGCTTATTATTCATCCTTTCTTCCTTTTATCAATCCATACTTATTGCATAGATACGGGAATGCAAATGAACTTCCTTCCCAGCTTTCACTTGTACACATATAAAGCAAAGTACTATTCATTGAAGTTGGATCTTATATTTGGATAATGACTGGACACTGATTTGGCATCAGGCCTCCTGAGTGATTCAAATGTGAATCCTCGTGATCAAACATTTTTGATTGAATTTCACTTTTTTTATAAGTTTGGTAAATTGTTAGATTGGAAACTGGCTTGAAAATGACTTGATCACTTGCTAATTAAGGCAATTTATATCAAATATAAGAAATGCTGAAAAAAGGGTTTGCTTGCGAACTCTTCTGTCTTAGTGTTTGAGGTACTCCATAGTACCCCAAACTCCATAGTTCTCTGTATGAACCTAAAAACATGTAACAACCCCCTGAGGAATGCATTATTAGAGTGATTACCATCTTTTTTCACCATCTCACTCATTTCCGTGTAATCGGTAGTATGTAATAATACAAAGCTGTAAAGAGGAATAAAATATTTAAACTAAAAGTTACTTTGACTAAAAATGTCGAAACTTGGAGTAAAATGTACAGTTCCTATTTTTAACACCTTTACAAATAAAACAAAACCACGAGTCTAACGTGAGTTATGTACTTTCACAGCTGAAGGAATCTGCACTTATGTCATTTATGATCATGAGAAAAATCGCAAATGCAGATTCCGAATTCAGACGCTGACGCACGCGTTGAACGACTTTCAATAAATTTCACTCTGACGTCTGTCTCGTTCGTCTCCATCTTTCTGTCTTATGAGTTTGTTCTCCGCCTATCAATCCCTCAGTGCTGTAGTTATTAAAATATTCAGAACCAATCATCTAATTTCTCATGGCCTGTGTGTATTTCTGTGCATTTAGGCCAGCAGTAACCTCCTAGGTTAGTCTGGGAAAACCTGTGCACTTCTGCTCCCTCCCCTTTGCACCAAGAGACCACACTCCCATTGAGGAAATGGGAGATCATCATCAGGTTAAGACTTCCTTCCTTTTTATCCAACTGCAGTCACCCTCCAGAGAACAGCAGTGCCAACCTTCTGCTGACTCTCGGAGCTTAGACACACCAGAGGAAGTATCATCAGCCACAACGGCTGGAGATGTCGCACGGGCCACAGTCGGAGACCTAGAGATCATCTATACCAGGGAGCAAGAAATTCAACCTGCCTTAGATGACACCTTATTACAGAGTGTGGATAGTGAACCTATTCCAGAGGAAGCACCTTCACCACCATTTGCTGCTGGGATTACGAAGATTTCTTCTCCGGATTCAGATAGGATAGATATTACGTCAGCTAAGCAAGGAATCAGTTCATCAAGCTGTGAACGTTTAGGAGATAAAACAGATTCTCAGGAGTGCTTGAGTTACGGTTTCAACAAATCTGAGAAGGACCGCTTTGTTGAACGCGTCGAATCTTCTGTTCGGCTCTCGGGTCAGGACCCTACTGAAAATATGAGTAAAGTGGTTCAGCCTCCATCACTTGAGGAAAACTTTCCTAAACCTTCTATAGCTACCAGAGCGAGTTTCCTTTATCCATCAACAGCACCACATGGTCTCAACCCGACGCCCACTGGAGTCCCTCCAGCCTCTAGTTTTCCGAGCACACATCGTCCACCGCACAGCGGCTGGGTGCACAGTGCCAAGCACAAGGAGGAGGCTGCTGCTCAAGAAAAAGCACCGACAATGCTTAGCAAGAACCCAGAGAGGACCACGTTTGTCTCAGCTGTCATCCAGAGGTCCTCGAAGCTCTATGAGTATGTCTACAAACCAGCACTTAGTTCTACTGAAGTGACCTCTGATGCTGAGAAGTCTTCTGAAAACCTTTCTCTGGCTGTAGTAGGTGCAGCGAAACCAAACCAAACTGCACTGGCTGCAGAACCTCTGCATCCTGAAAAGGAACCATCAGCCATGAATCGGTCTTCAGCACCCGAAAAGGTAAGACGCCATTTATTTCCGGTTACGTGGTCTTTAGATTTGTTCTCGTCTCTCAAGCACAATATACCGTATACATACATGTTTGAGTCGAAATCTTGACATTAATTAAAAAGTTGTTTGTAAGGTGTATAACCGTTAATTATTTATTATCATGTACTTATTAAACTAATCACAATTTGGGGTTTAGATGCTTCAGCTGAAAGTATGAGACTTTGAGATGACCACACCAGGGTGGATAATGGTATAAGGCGACCCACCCAGATGGACAGATTACAGCTGTGTAACTAGGAGTAATTTCTGCCAATTCCTGCCACTAAATGGACCAGAACAAATTTTCATCTTCTTCCTTTGCTCTGGCCATTTTCCATTGGGTGTTCTTTTCATTTTGTTGTTCTACCGATAAAAATGAGAAAAACTCTGCTCTGTTTAAATCAGGATTGACTTCGAGTTTGAGGGTGTGGAAACTGATGGCATGTTTCAGAAATTTGCATTGGGAGATTTGTAAAGAGAAATAAAACAAAAATGCGCTGATGTAATTTTTACTGATTTGGCAACTACATTAAATCTCGTCTAAGATTACAAAAATTATTTTTTTTACTTGTTACACACGTACATTACAGCACAGTGAAATTCGTTTAGCACAGCAATGTAGGGAAGCTCCCCCTGGAGCACAGAGTGTTAAGGGCCTTGCTCAAGGGCCCAACAGTAGCAGCTTGTTGATTTTGGGGCTTTGAGCTCCCAACCTGATCGGGAATCCAAAACCTTAATCACTGAGATACCACTTTCCCTGTTTTTTTGCACATCCCAGTTTGTCAGTAAGCTGAAATCATAACTCAGGGTCAGCCATGATACAGCTCTACTGGTTCACAGAGGGTCAAGGGCCTTGCTTAAGGGCCCAACAGTGGCAGCTTGGTGATTCTGTGGCTTGAGCCATAATCTCTCAACCACCACCATCCTGTACAATCATCAGTCAATAATATGTAATAATACTTGATCTTTAGACCTTTATTTCAAGGTTTCTACATTTTTTTAAAGGTGGGAGGCCAAGAAAACATCCAATATGTCTTTTTTTTCTTCTTCTTCTTCTTCTTCTTCCAAGATGTTGATGAGAATGAAGTTAAAATATGGGATATAACAGAAGTATTACCTAATAACATCATTTTATAAGTTTAGTTTGAGCAAAAGTGTCCACTGCATGTTGCCACATTGAACCTGGGTTGTTTGAGCATGCTGTAAAAGAGCAATATAAAACCCCTCATTTATATTTATATATACAGTACGTAACTTTATTATAGATTACAGCGACATACCTGGGGCACTGAGATATTTTGTTATTCTGTCATATTTGAATCATATCTGGACACCATTCAGGATCTTATTACAGCCAACAAAAAAAAGCATTTCACTATATTTCTTTTTGAAAGAAAGCCCAAGTCAAATGAAGTCAAGTCACGTGGTTTGTCATTCCAACTATAACTGTATTTCTTCCCAGTGAACCAAAGTTCCCTCATGGTAATATGTGAACTAACACAGAACTGAAGAAGACCCACCCAGGAAAACATGGCGCGAATATAAATGCTGAAAAGTTCACAGTTCTAATGTGGAATAAGTTTCACAACGTAATTACACATTAATAATACATGAGTCAGATGTAACCGTATTAGTTTGCAGCAGTCTGAGAGTATCATTTGATTTCATTTGAGCGTATTCCTGTGTTGGCTGTAAAGGTGCTACATGAACCAGTGATTTGGCTGTAAAATATTTTATTTTTATTTTTTATTGAAATAGATGCTTATTTGTGTGGCTTTTCCTCCTAAGAGGAGTTTCGAGTTCATGCACAGTGCAGGTTCCTCATATTAATACATGCACTTTTATTTGACGTTTTGGGAGGCTAATTTAGCTTTTGTTATCCCTGAGAGAAGAAAATGTGAATGTAGAAGTTTATGAAGCCTTGTTGTGGTTTCCTTACCACCAGCAGCCTACAAAAAATATAGCACAGATGACTACATGATGTTTTTTTTTGCTTAAACACTAACATAGTCTGCAAAAATATAGTACATGACTAAATAGTTTTTTATTTAAATTTTTTATTATTTTTCGCTTCAATATTCACACAGTCTGCAGCTTAGAAAACAAAACTATAACACATATTACTACATATTTCTTTTTTTTTTTTATTGCTTTAATATTCACCTAGTCTTCAGCTTTGATAAGATAAATGCAAAATAAGGCACAGATGACTACATAATTTTTTTATTTTTTATTTTTTATATAACATGCAGCATTTTTCATAAAATAAAATATAGCACACATTCACCTAGTTGGCTTTGCATGCATATATATAAATAATTTTCATTTATTGCCTTTATATTCATTTTCATTTGTTAAGACGAATACAAAATTATAGCACAGATGACTACATAAATTATTAAAAAAATGTTATTCTTTAATATTTACCTAATCTGCAGTTTTGCAAAGAAAAATGCACTCTTGCACTCTTGTTGTCTTTGCAACTAGGAAGCATTTAAAACTATACGTTATGTTTGGCATCACATTCATCATCCCAGGCAGAAAAAAAACCCCAGTTGAGATACTTTCTCTCGTTTTCAGAAGGTCCATACCATATCGAAAGCTTACAACACCTTTTTCCGTACTTAACTTTCATGTCAGCCCACCCCTCTTTTTCCCATATGGATCCGTCCAGAGCGTTGTCCTAGAATTGTAAGCGTCCCCGGGAACGTACCAAGTGTCGCTGAGACGGGGGTGGGGGAAGGGCTGGCATATGGAGAACAAAACACGAGCTCTAGTGCGCGGCTTAACGCGTGACAGATGAGGTCCGGGGCTGATGGTTTAGCAGATGTTTGGTAGATGATCTTCATCCAGCCTTGGTGAGTATTATGTGTAAAAGCGAGCGCGAGAGTATGGGAAGGTTTTTTTTTGTTGTTGTTCGGTTCGTTGATGCAGCAGGGTTTCACTTCTGCGCTGTGTGTCACGCCTTCAGTCCATCCAAAGCCACGGGCTGGAAGTGCTGCTGGAGCTGGTTGGAGAAAACATCTCGGATGAAGCTCATATCTGTCTCGCAGTCTGCTGTGTATTAGATTGTGAGCTTTCAGTGGATTTTGGGTGGCCAATTGGCTTTAAAGGAGCTGTTTTGATCGCGGAGAGTCACCACACACACACACACACACACACACACACACAGATCCTATGACTACACCAGACCACTTGGGATATGGAGCACAGAGATGGGGTGAGATGCTCGAACTAAGCTTTTGTCTTCTGATTGCTATATAATGAACGTGTTTGGTTCATGTGTGAGGAGGCTACGTAGGTTCCTCCAGGAACCGGGTCCATCAGCAACATTATTCCATGATCTGCTGAAGCTGCTCGTAACAGCGACAGGCTTTATGGGTAAAGCAAAATATGGACAGAGAGGGTGTGTGTGTGTGTGTGTGTGTGTGTGTGTGTGTGTGTGTGTGTGTGTGTGAGACCGTTTAGTTTCATGTATTAACCTGGTCATATAGCAAGATAATCCCGAGAGGGTGTGTGTGTGTGTGTGTGTGTGTGTGTGTGTGAGTTGTGGCGGTTTATTTTCATGTAGTTACCTAGTCATACAACAACATTGTTCCGAGAGAGAGAGAGAGAGAGAGAGAGAGAGAGAGAGAGAGAGAGAGAGAGTGAGTGTGTGTGTGTGTGTGTGTGTGTGTGTGTGTGTGTGTGTGTGTGTGTGTGTGTTTGTGTGTGTGTGTTTTATGGCCCTTTATTTTTATGTAGCAGTCTGGTCATTCAGCAACATTGTTTCGAGTGAGGGATTGTGTGTGTGTGTGTGTGTGTGTGTGTGTGTGTGTGTGTGTGTGTGTGTGTGTGTGTGTGTGTGTCTTTTCATGGTCACAAGTACACGTGGCTTGATTAAGTCCTAAATGAAGTTCTTTTCTTTCTCTGGGTGGAAAATCAGCAGATTCAGCATACAGCAGATCCACAGAATCGAGTGAGATTCCTGCTGAAGATCCCCCCCCCGATCCCCCCCCCCCTTCTCTCTCTCTCTCTTTCTATTTCTGTGTGTGTGTGTGTGTGTGTGTGTGTGTGTGTGTTTTGAAATAGCTGGCTGTATTGACCTTATAAGGAACCTCTTTTTTAGTAAAAACACCTTCATTATCACGCTTTCTTTTGGTCACCGAAACAGTCATCTTCCTCCTCTTCTTCCTCATCTCCATCTTCCTCCCCTGCTTCCTTTCTTCCCCTCCCACCCACCCTCCTCTTCAACTTTTTTTCCCTGCACTTTTTCTTTATCATTTCTGTCTTCTTCATTTTGTTTCTCTGCTACATTCTCTCGCTCCCCCTATTCATCATCGTCCTCGTGTTCTTCCTCTTCTTCTCTCCTTTTCTTCTTTATCTTCCCATCCTTCTCCTTCTTCCTCCTCCTTTTATTCATCCTCCTCCTCTCCTTCATCTTCATTTTCCTCTTCTTCCTCGCCTTCCTCCTCCTCTTTGAGTTGTTTGTGTGAAACATTAATTAACGACATTCAGTTATTTTTCTTATCGAAAGGCTTAAGAAATGTAAGATGAAAGAAACCTGTGTGTGTGTGTGTGTGTGTGTGTGTGTGTGTGTGTGTGTATATCAGTGGGTATTTCCCTGACCACCAGCATTTCCATCCTGTCATCTAGTCACTCTGGTCTGCTAACAGCCTACGTTAGTGTTACAACACATGTTGTCCAAACAAGAACTGCCACATGAGTCTCTCTGTTTGTGTGTGAGTGTGAGAAAACGAGAGCATGAGCTTGTGTGTGTGTGTGTGTGTGTGTGTGTGTGTGTGTGTGTGTGTGTGTGTGTGTGTGTGTGGATTGGAACACCAGGATCTGGTCTTGGTTTGTGTGTAAATTGAAACTGCATGGCCGTCACTTATGTTTTTGTATTGTAACGACACGTTATAGATGTAGTTGATGTCGTCGCTATCGGACGCTGAGTGATTTAGTATACAGTTTACACTTCAGATCTCTGGCACAGGATCCGTAAGCGGGTCCTTCAACCAGTATTCCCTCGGAAAATGTTTCCAGCTCGGGTTTTTTTTTCCTTGTTCATCCTCTCATTTTTTCCCTCTCAGTTACAGTAAACATAGTGCTGCAGATATATATATATATATGCAAAAGATTTAAAGCGTGTTCAAAGTAGTTCAAACCTACATGGCTCCAAAATAGCTTGAATTCTTTAACAAGAGACGTCGCTCTTTCTGTGTCCAATCAAAAAACAGATCTGGCAAGATTCACTGATTCGCATTGGTGAATCAGCATAAAAGTTATGTGATGCATCGATTTAAAAAAGTGTGCATCGGATACAATTTTGGCATTTATACCGCGATGCATAATTTTTTTAGATATAATTATTAATAGATGTTATTGTTTAGAAAGTGACCATGAATTTGTGAACATTCGATATGTAGATTGATTTCTCCTCGCTAAACATTCCCGCATCCTGAGAGTCACATAGAATACAGATCAACATGGCAGAGGTAGAGCTGCAACTTCCTGCAGACCAACAGAAAAAGAACGTCTGGTTGTATTTAATCTTGAAATTCTTTTTTTTTTTCGCTACAAAGGCCTGTTTGTGGAAGGTCCATGCGTTAGAAGTCAGAAGGCAATTAAGTAAATGTATGATTGGCATAGAATCACATTTTTTCAATTGCATCGTATTGTGTTGAATCGAATCGAAATCGGACCGATCTGGATCTTTTGTGGGATATATATTTATATATATATATATCTTGATGACTTGATTTTGCAGAACAAAGGCTATACACCTCCATCCATCACTAATGGCTTGGATCCCAGTAGGACTGCTGGAGGAAGGGAACTCATTGTAATTCAGCTCTAATATATCTCTTCTCCATTCTTTCATGACCAGCTCTGGAGTTCCACAAGCAGATATTTACATGTAATAAGCCGAGTCCCGGTTTATGGATCGATCTGAACACTTTTAGAAATATTGTCATGCAGGTTTTTTTTGAAAGCGTTATGTTTATTACGTGTAAATTATTGGTGCACTTTGCTGAACTGGAATCTCTTCCATTCATTGTACTGTGTCAATGGAGATGTTCAGCATCATTCATCCATAATTCAGCATCCCAAGACGTCCTATATGAGTGTGTGCCTTCAACGTTCTGTAGAAGAAGCACAAAAGTGAGGTGTACTAATCCTACTGATTAGACCCTTTGGATTGGATTAGATTCAGGGATTGGATGGATAAAAAACGATACAGTAACGTGCAGTGTCAGTTTGCTCCTGTCTAGAAAGCATGATCATTTACAACCTTTTTAAAGGAAGCCTGGTCTTCTGGCTTTTCCTGATCAGAAACATATCCGCAACCTCTTTCTTATAAAAGTTAATATTTCTTGTAATGAGGAAGTTTCACATTTTTTCGCAGTTTGAAGATTTTTTTTTCTCCCTTCCGTCTAATATATATGACTCGTACAGCACCCTGTTCTTAATCCATGAACTAAACTTTTGCAGTCTGATCTAGTCTATCCGTCTGTCTGTCTGTCTGTCCGTCTGTCTGTCTGTCTGTCTGTCTGTCTGTCTGTTTGTCTGTCTACACAACACATCACAAAGAATTAAAAGAAAATCTATTAAGCTTCTTGGATCAATAAACCTAAGTAGAAGAAAGTCCACATTGCACACAGGATTTGTGTTTCACGTGTCTGCAAATGATATGAAATCAACATCGATGCACCGAAAAACAATAAAAGATTTATTTACAGAATTAAATTAGAAACGGAAAATACCCTTAAACCCCCCAGACATTGTTAAATATTTCAATACCTGCCGCCAAGATGTTCCTGCGTCCCTCACGGATTATGTAAAGCAAAATCTGTGACGGGGGCAAAGGTTGTATTTACTTATGCACGTAAAAAATATTGATCTTTCTTTTTAGATTTTTATTTACAGAAGTTTTTTAATAGGCTGTTTATAAACTTATTGGGAGAATCAAGTTCCTCCTATCGAAGGATTGAATCTTCGAGTATTTGGGATCACCCCCAATATATATATATATATATATATATATAAAACTATTTATTCATTGTCCCTGTACTTCTGTAAACTATATGCCAAGTCTCCGGTGTATATGGAAGACAAAATATATCATAGAAGAATATTCTAGAACATGTAACTGACGAAACCAGGCATTGTGTTGCATTCGAAGATGACTTCTCCTCATTGGCCTACTTCAGACTGAACCACTCATTTGCTCTCGTGTCCTCTTGCTCCACCAAATTAAACGGATCATCTCGAATTCCCAGGCCGTGTTCTCCGTGTCTGCTTCCTGTTTAGCGTGCCCTACATGAGAGCCCTATATTTCACCTCATTAACTCGTTTTATTATCACCGCTAAAGTTCTTTTACGCCGCGGGACTCGCATCCTGTCTCCTCTGGCTTCTTAAAAAATCCCAGTGTGATGTACATCCAGGAAGTGGTAAATATTATATAGGCTACCGCACAGAACCATTCCATCCAATGGAATAGTTTTCTGGTTACGCACGTTTTTCCTGTAGCCTGGTCTGATGATTATAAATTGGACAACACCGAAGAGGTTCAGATAATAGGCTTCTTTCTACTAATGGATTTAAATTCTTTCAACATGTTGTAACATGGTGTAGAACCAGTGTTTACGATAATTACTGTGTTAAAACAGCCGAGATAACAGACTGGCTCGATTTTTATTTTTGGCCCGAAACACATCTGATCTACAAACCGAATTCTAAAAAAGTTAGAGCAGGAGTACTTTTACAATTTACCTCAGAATACAAGCAGCTAAGGATCTCAAAGGAAGCATCTTTTTCTTTCTTCAAACACGATAATGCTACGAGTGATACAGTGCTGTTTTCACAGTTTTATGGGGAAAATACCCTGAACAGATTGTTAATAAGTGGGACAAAATGATTGTCCATGTACAGTGATATGTGACCTTGGTGTTAGGGGAAGGTGGAAGCTTAGTGGTTGAACAATGGATCTGAAGGTCATGAGTTCAAATGTCAGCCACCATAACCTGCCACTCCCGAGCCCCTGAGCAAAGCCCGAGACCCCACTATAACAGCTATTCAGTTGTATAAGTGAGATAAATATATTATGACAAATGTAAATGTGTTAAATCAAAGGCTCGGCTCCACCTGGTTCTGTCCATATGGTAGGTGCTGAATCAGGTCCGGCTTTTCTGAGTGGATGTTTCCACTCTGCATCTGCATCTCACTTGGACATTACTTCTTTATAAAACCCTCCCTGTTTCTCATACCTGGGTTTATTTCCAGCGAAGAACAAGTAAGATCAAGATCATTTCCGCAAAGGTACAAACAATCTGTCTGCCTGAAGAACTCGATGTAGTTGAGTTAAAGTAGAGATACACTCGATAAAATATTATTCCAGTAAAAGTGTCCCTTTAATCTTCCACTTGAGTGAAAGTGCTAAAGTATTTGCCTATAAATGTACTCAAGTATCCAAAGTACTGTGTTTTATTATGGCTTCAATGTTCCTGTTATCATTTTTGTCACAAGACTTTTTGTTTAATCAACTCAGTTTTTGTAAAAAGGCTCTGTTACTTTCAGCACAACGATCGATTAATAGAATGATATCAACGAGTTAAATGCTAATTGATTGAATTATGATGATTCGACTAAAATATTTTTTAAAGATTTTACGATAAAAATGATAATTTAGCATGAAGCAGGAAAGACTGTCACAGTCACAGCACCATCTTCAGCTTACAATATTTTTTACTTACGACGGGGTCCATCATTTATGTTCTACTCTCGGTGGAACTACAGTTGAACTGTATGTTGGCGATTAATAAATACACCAAGCGCCAATCAAAACAAGACCCTGTTTGCTGACCTTTGCGTGTTCGACCTGTTTTTTTAAGTTTTTACCCTCATAAATAAAAAGGAACAACTGATTGTGCAAAATTTACCTGAGTAAAAATGAAGATATTTGACTTTGAAGTGTAGCGAAGTAAAAAATAAAAGTCTCCCCATTTAAGTACAGTGACGAATGAATTTAATTCATTACTGTCCATCACTGGAAGTAGATGAATAGAAGTCATGAATGACTCGAATACAGCACTTCTAGTTTAATTTCTGCAAGACAAGCCGAAGGTGACGTGGAGGAAACCGGCAGGATTTGGCCACGAACTCAACCTTGGGCTGTTGAACGAGAACTCAAACAGACCCTGATAATACACACCGAGTTCTTATACTCTTGGAGAATTTTTTTTTTTTATCCATTGCATGTATCGATGTACAAGCGTCTGTGGATGAGACTCTAAAAAATCATTAACTCCTTAGAGTTGCGTTCCCACATTAAAAAAGTTTTAACATTCATACGTTTACAACATTTTATTATTAACATAAAAAGATCTCCTGCCAACAGTCCTGTTTTCGTTTTCATTTTCCTTTTACAGCCAGTACAGTCGTTCAGATCATTTGTTCAAGTCAGACACATTTCAGAGGCTAACCAGCATGCTGAGACTTGGACAGACGTTTTTAATGCTAGCAACTATTTATACTACAACCAGGTATTTCCCTGCTTAATTTCTTTTCAATAGCTACTTCCTGATCACCGTGTACGATTGTGCGAACGCCAAGTGCACGAGGTTGAATATTACATGCAAGTCTGTGGGTGGAGTTACCTTGAGGAAAGAGTGTGAGACATTCATATTTCCCTTCCTGGATTTTTGACTATTCACGTCATATTAAATTTTGGAGACACGTGATGCAGCGTAGGGAATGTAATTTGCATCACATTTTAGAGAAAAGTACCTCAGAAAAACATGTTTAAATTGTATATGATGTTTTCTGAGAAAAATCCTCTCACCATATTGCCATTTTGTCTGAGGTTTCCCCACACTCTCGTCCCTGTCAATCAAAGCGACACTGAGTTGTCTGTGGGCTCATGTATGCAGAAGAAGGCCGATAGTTAAAAGAGATGTGATTGGTTGGTTTTACATGTCTCATTTTAGTTTTCACAATACTTTGTTGTTAGCAATTCTGTATTAAAAGACAGCTGAGTGGGATTTGGCAGGAACGAAAAGGCGACGAAACCGTGCCAAACCGCGTGTATGCCAAAAAATTGGAATTTGAGCAGCCTGTCTGAATAAAGCCATAGTTGAAGGAACATGCTGCACTTTGACCCGATTTGAACCAGGTCTCCTGAGGTATCCGGATTATCTATGGATTATATGGATTATTTTAATTGCATTATGTAAGAAATAAAACACGACTCTTTGGACAAGCAATTTTACTTACTTTTTGGAAGTTGTGAAGCATTCCCAAGGAAATCATAGCCCTGGTGTTGCCAATCTGCCACTCTTGGGGCCCTTGAGCAAGGCCCTTAACCACCCGTGCTCCGGGGGTGGTGTGTCATGGCTGACCCTGCGCTCTGGCCCGAGCTTCCTAACATCACTGGGATATGAGAAGAAAGAATTTCACTGTGGGGAAATGTGACAGGAATTACCATTTTTTTTCTTTTCTTTTCTTCTCTTTTCTCCTCTTCTCTTTTCCTTCCTTCCTAATCACACAAAACAGCACAGTCAGTGATCACAAGAAACAAATGACCAGATTACTCATACCAGATACTCTGCAAAAGCAAAAGTATTGGGACACATTCCCTTCACTTCAACTAGGAGACCAAACCTGTTCCGGCATGACGATGCCTCTGTGCACAAAGCCACCTCCATGAAGAGATGCTTTTCACGGGTTGGAAGATGTGGACGATCTCCTGCTACAGATCTCACCACACAATCAGTACCTGACTTCACTAACACCCTTGTGGTTGAATGAGGATTTTTTTAATAAGAGCAAATAGAGACTAAATGTAGAATAGGATCTTCAGAAAGCACATTGTTATAGCTTATATAGTGTAGAACTGTTCAGAACAAAGAGGAGACTATTTGAAGAACCTGAAGAAACAATGGCAGCTTTGAACGAGCCGATTTGCACGTTACGCTCGGTACAGCGAACGATGTTAACACTTGATAAGGTTCAGATACCTGAGACATGAAAAGACGAGGCTGAAATGGTGTCAAATGACACGTTCAGAAAAATGCACAAGCTCATTGTAGTCGCCTCGTACGCCGTCTTACCGAGCGGTCGAACCGGAATTCTTTCTTTCTATCTGTTTTTTTTTTTTTGTGGTCACATTTACAAGCAGGCCATGGTTAAGCTACAGTATATTACACAACACACTCGGGACGGTCAACATTCCTGTGCCCACCAGTTTGGCTTCGTTCTTAGTAGACAAGAGACAGCATGTGCAGTTGTGGATGTGTTGTGGTTATATAGTAAGAATATTAGAGTGATTGCAGTATTTAGTTTCAGAGCAGAAATGGTGATGATAAATCATAGATTTGTGGAAAAACCATCGGATTAATTCTTGTGATTATATGATTAATGCAGGAGGGACATAGACGTTTGGATCGACCTATAAAATGCACAGAAAGCGTGTTAAGATTACAATCCTGATGTATATCTCAATGCACTCGTTTGCACTTGGGCAGGCGTTCCATAAAACAGAAACCGACCAATCCTCTGTATTCACAGGGGCCAATGAGCAGGAAATAATCCGCTAATAATTTCAAAATCACACAAATGCCCACAGGGTGAAGAAATATGAATTTGTCCTGAAAAATGTTTATCCACTACATGTGACGTATGAATTGTGAGGGCGAGTCGCGTCCGCACTCAGTGGCTCTCAAAGCATTACGACGCACGACGGTTTAATTTAAAAGTTTATCGACGTTAACGATGTGATGCATCGATTTCAGAAAATGTGCATCTGATACACGTTGGCATTTGTATCATGGTGCATTGTTTTAAATATATTTCCATCGTTTAAAACCACTTCATTATTAATATGATGAAATTGTATTATATATCATTTTAAATGTATGATATAATTATTAGTAAATTTTTTATTGTTTAGAAAGTGACCAATCATTTGTGACCGAAATTCGATACGTGGATCGATTTCCCGTCGCTAAATCGTTTCTCGAGCGCGTTTGTCTCAGCACCGCTGCTGCTACGTTAGCATGACGTATCGCAACGCTACGGAGACAGAGGCGTGTCCCGAGAATCACATAGAATACAGATTAACATGGCAGAGGTAGAGCTGTAACTTCCTGTAGACAAAACAGAAAACAACGTCTGGTTTGGTCAGTCTCGTTTCTTTTTTCGCACTACAAAGGCGTGTGTGTAAAAGGGGCCATACATTAGAAGTCAGAAGACACATTTTGCTGTCTGTCTGAACCGAAGAAACAGAAGCAAACTTTCACGTACCATGTTGAATTGAATCGCATTTAATTTTTCCATTGCATCGTATCGCAATGAATCGCATTGCGTTGAATCGGATCGCGATACATCGTAATTTGGGAAATCGTTTTGCATCAATAGCTGCTTCATATGTATCTTGAATGTATTGTATCGTTGGCTATTCATCGTATCGGCCTCAGTTATGGAGATGCACATCCTGAACACATAAAGTGTCAAAACCAACATGAGGCTCATGAATTACTTGCGCCTGAAGAACACAAGCGAGTAATTAAACATTGGGTGGACATACAGTGCTTTTTTTGATTGAATTAAAACCAATGCAGACAATCCAGATTAGACAACACACATAAGTATAAGCCAGACGAATGGTCAGGTGAGCCGGTGTTAACTGATTTAGGTCTAAATCAGCAGAATATTAAGAGCAGGATAATAAGGGCTTGGATGCCGAAACAAGAAATTGCACTGAAAGTCTGGTTTGTTTACAGGGAGTCGTGTGTATGCAAACTGATGTCATTAGAGAAAGAGATTGCATTAGCTGGAGGTCATGTAATGAGGTTGCGAGCTGAAGATCGTAGGAGTTGGGCTGCTCTTTATAGATTTTCATCTGTCCCACTAGATGAATTTAGAATCTGTGTGCTTGTGTCTTATTTTACTAAGGAGAGTACCAAAAAAAGTAGAGCAGAGCTGTAAACCCTGAGGGAATGTACTAATGATATGTCATTCATTCACATGCATGTGATTATTGTCCTTCAAAAGATAAAGATGATGCTGTAAGTACACTATATGGACAAAAGGATCAGGACCCCTGACTTTTCCAGCCATAGGTGGTTTATTTCCCAAATGGTTACCACAACGTTGGAGGCATACAATGTTTTTGGATGCAGGAGTATAAAATTTTCCTTAAAATACGAGACCAAAACCTGTTTCAGCATGAAGATTTGGTTTACATGGTTTGGAGTGGAAGATCTCCTGCTGTAGAGCTCTGATCTCAACCCTACTGAACACCTTCGGGGATGAATGTGAACACTGACTGCACCCCAGACCTCCTCACCTGACCTACAGCAGTACCTGACTTTACTAACACCCTTAACACAAATGTCCAAAATCTAGTGAAACATCTTCCCAGAGGAGTTATGAGGGAATTATGAGAGCAAATTAGGACAAAATGTGGAACGCGATTCGCAAAAAGCACGTCATACTTACGATCGGGCGTCCGCAAACTTTTGCCAAAATGGCATATAAGTGACACTCAAATTTTTTTTTTCTTTTTTATCTTTCATCAGTATGACACTTCTGAACCTTCTAACTGACATGCTCATGTACGAAACATTTCTCTGATACGCAATAATCTTGTGCAATCTTGCTTCGTTCGACTTGAGCAACTAAAAGCTTTCAAATATTTCACACAAATAATCATGTGATCATTACGCAGTGGGAATTTTGGACATGGAGACAGACATGAAAATAGAGCTGTAATTATTTCATTAGCATATTGTTTTGTGCCTAAGCTGCAGGTCTGAGCCTGTGTCATGACTTTATTAATTCACCTGAATAAAGGCGTGAAGGTGTGGGTGGTGGAGATCAGACACGGCTCTAAACACATAACTTCTTGGACTTTGAGCCAGTTTTAACAGCACGCTGTTTGATAAACGGGGAAAGATCTACAGCACTGACAGGACTTTACACTCGCTCAGATCTGTTAGCATGAAAACCTTTTTGGACAAAAGTATCGGGACACTTTTTTCCAGCCATATGTGGTTCAAACTGTTACCACAAAGTTGAAGGCACAGGGAAATTTTCCCTTCATTTGAACTAGGAATACCAAACCTGTTCCAGCATGATAATACAAACCCTGTGCACAAATCCAGCTACATAAAGATATGCTTAACATACTTTGGAGTGAAAGATCTCCTGCTATAGAGCTCTTAACCCTATTGCACACCAATGGGATGAATGTGAACCCTGACTGTACCCCAAGGCTCCTCACCTAACCTACATCAGCATCTGAAAAGCTGATGGGTTGAAAGACGGAAAAATGGGCGAGCGTAAGGTTGTTACCGAGTTTGACAAATTGCGACGTCTAGACGTCTGGGTCAGAGCATCTCCAAAACTGCAGCTCTTGTGAGATGTTCCTGGTCTGCATTAATCAGTATATCAAAAGTGCTCCAAGGAAGGAACAGTGCTGAAGCGCCACAGGGTCGTAGGTGGCCGAGGATGCATGTGTGGAGCGAAGGGACTGTTTTGGCAGCAAAAAGGGGACCAACACAATATTAGGCAGGTGGTCATAAGGCTTGAAGTTTAAAACATGTATGAATTACAGCTGTCTGTTGCAGGAAATTACTTTCTGACCAATCAGATTCCAGAGTTCGAGTGCTGTGGTGTGAAATAAAGTCATAAAATCTACTGTAAGGTAGCAATTAATAGTTGCAGCTATTATGTCAAATACCTAATCCATAATACCAGGAGTATTTGCACTATCTTTCATTATTTCCGGAATAACCATCTGTGTGTGTGTGTGTGTGTGTGTGTGTTTAGCGTTGAGTCAATTATGGCACTAACAAAAGCTTCTAGATTAAAATATGAGTGTGTGGATCGAGTGTAAGAGCACGGTGCTGGGAACGGAAGCTCACGTTCTTCATGCGTCCAGAGGGAGCCATAGCAACTGCTCTCGCTCCTGTCAGCACTTTCACCTTTCACTACTGTGGGAACTCCAAGCACAGCCTGTAGCCTGAAATTTACACTGGCTTTCTCAAAGGAAGCTTCAGCTGTCCATGACGCACTGTAGCTTTAAACCCGAATAGATCTCACATGTGATCATATGAGGCTCTGAATTGAAGCCTGGGGCACTTACAGTTTATCTACGTTGCTCGGAGCATTCCAATTCATCCTTAATATGCATTCGCAAAACGGTCAGTGCAAACAGCACACGGGATTTCTTACAAAAGCCTGTAACTCCTCAGTTCATCATCTCCAAAGTAAATATTTGTGCTAATGAACAGCTCGTTGCCCTCAAGTCCATTCGTCATTGTTGACAAACAAGATCGGCAAACTGTGGTAGTCATGTCAGCGTGACGGCGCACGGTTTCCGTAATTACTGATGTAAAACAGCGGTTTGGATCACAACGATTGAAAATGGACAAGGCGGAATTTCTTCTGCACAGTAATCCCTCGAATCGAATCTCGCGGCCCCGGGTTTATCGCGGAATTGAATTCTCCACGTAACAAATTTAACTATTTTATGACGCCATAGGACACTTCAACCAATAAACAAGCAGCGAAACTACTGCAGAACTGTGTACTGTACAGTACGTGTATTCACAATAGAAGCGATACAGTGCACTGTATTTCTACCAATTTAAAATGTGTGTAGGAGGATTTACAGCTTAATCAATACATTTAAAAAAATGTATGGGGTGGCGTCCGTTTATCGCCTTTTTTTTGTTTATCGTGGGCGGTTTTGGAACGTAGCCATGGGCATAAACGGGGGATTACTGTATAGGTATTTATGAATACTTGATGCTAAATTACATTTATTTGTGATGTCACAGTGAAAGCGTTCACGGATCTAACACAGTGATCTCTTTTTCTAGGCCGAAACATTTGTTTGGATCAACGGCTCCTCCTCGCACGCTCAGAGCGTCGCCAAGGCCAAGTACGAGTTTCTTTTCGGAAAGACGCGCAACACTTCACCAGGCACTGGTAAGATGTTCAAACTTTTCATTCTTTCTAACGCAATGCTATTTGATATCTGTCTGTCTGTCTGTCTGGTTGGCTGTCTGTCTGTCTGGCTGGCTGTCTGTAGGTCTGGCTGGCTGTCTGTAGGTCTGGCTGGCTGTCTGTAGCTCTGGCTGGCTGTCTGTTCGCATTGATCATTATGGAATGGGGATTAATGTTCATGATCGATTTAAATTGAAATTTATGATCATTTTTGTTTGTTTGCCTTTATGCAGTTTTTCAGTGTCTGGTTTGTGAAATAATTAAATCTGGTTATTCTTAATAAAAATTCACCCCGGGATGGATCGCACATCCCGAAGTTAAAAGTAGAGGTCGATAGTGGTTTTTCCGGGTGGCGTCTCTTCCAAGACCATCTGAAAAGGTCCGCTGTCATGAGTCGTGCTCCACTTTTTTTTCATATCAGCACCAAATCTGTCTAGCAAACAGTTTTCTAACTTGATAGTGCTGTGTGTTTGTGTTTTATCAGCATGGCATCAGTTATTCTCCCGTTTTGATCCCGTAGATCAGCTTAGGTCATCTGGAACTACGTGGAGCAGCGCCAAACTGATCAGGATAAATGTACGCAAAAAAGTAGCCATTTGGATTTATATAAAAAATGTTTTTGCTAGTAATTAGTGACTATCAAGTAAATTCAGTGAGAACTATTTAAACTTCCAAGTACATTGTATGACAAAAGTTTGTGGACACTTGAGATTAAGATTGGTACGAGGTGTTATCAGAAAGTAGTTCTGTAACACGCCAACAGATGGCAGCACAATGCTCAATGCACAGTCACAGGGAGCACCGACCTTCATACATCAGCATGCTAAAAGACATTGTCCTGTGTACATCGGACGTTGTGTAACTAGGGATTTACCTGAATGGTGCGTTACCATGTCTGCTTATCTGACCACGTATTCTCCTCACGAGTTTCACACACATGTTCTCACTTCCGTACCCACCCCACTCGCCAGATTTGGCTCCTGCAGACTTACCGAAGAGAAGATTCGGCTCAAACGTCCAAATTTTGACACAATTGCAGAGATCCAGTGCAAATAACAGAAGGTGCTTGACACGCTATTGAAAAGCAGACTTCCAGGACACATTACTGGAAGTCTCTCAGGAACAAAATCCAACCCATGTAAAGCAGATCTTCAAGGAGCTGGTTTGGTGCACAGGAGCATTGTCATGCTGGAGCAGGTTTGGGTCTCGTAGCTCAAGTGAAGGGATTATTTCATGTCCAACATCCAAAGACATCCTATACAATTGTGTCTCCATCTTTGTGGGAACAGTTTGGAGAAGAACCACACATGGCTGGAAATGTCAGATGTCCCAGTTCTTTTGTTCCTATATTGTACTTACTGCAAAATATTATACTATTGGTAGTGTTAGTTTTGTCGTTCGACCGAAGATTCAGGTTCCTAGCTCGAAATAGTAGGTGTGTTCATCGATAATTGTTAAAAAAACAACAGCGCTCATTACGTTCATAATCAACAGACACGTTTCATCTTCAGAACAAACACGTCACTGTCCTCCACACACTGACTCACGACAGTGGAAAAACTGGTCTCCGGTGTCAATATTTTGCTTCGCGCGTTGACCTCATTCAAAGTTTACAGCGTGTTAGAGATGCAAAACAGATACGTAGAGCTCCGGTTCTCCTGCTGCATGACTGGTTTCGTGTTTTTCCGCTCTTGATCGTGCTAGTTGACTCAGAGATGGAAAGTACCGAAGTACAAATACTTACAGATTTTCTCAGCTGCTTTGGAGCGTTTTTCTCGAATCGTCAAAAATATTTGCACGCCAGTCAGTGTGTTTCTCAAAACGAATTGTACAAACAGCACAATACAATAGATTTCTTGCAAAAAGTCTAAACTTTTCTCAAAATCCTCATTTCATCTCCCAAAAGTGAGTATTTGTGTGAATGAACATCTCATTCCCATCAGAATGAAAAGTGCCTTTGTAACACAATCCGTTAAATGATGTACAAAAGCGCTCGCTTTTTGTTCAAAGCGACGAGAAAATGTTCTTATGAGCCGTTTCTCAGATCAGAAATGAAATTTCTCCAAACTACTTGTTCAGCTTCCACATCATTTAGTCACTTGTGCACATCATAAAAGCATTTTCTCGTCGCTTCGATCAAATTGCGAACGCTTTTGTACATCATTTAACTGATTGTGTACGAGTGTCTGCTGTTTCCTACATTATCAGTTATGTTCATGATGATTAAAATATATTCTACTGGTTTCACCTGAACAGTTTTAACCCCCAAAACATCTCAGCATCAGTTCATTGTTGGTCATTGAATGCAAAAGGATTAAACCAGTTGTCAGAGTCTGTGATCTAAAATTTCTTTTAAACTTTTTTTTTGTGTAAATGTGTTGAATTGTTGAGGTTCCCTGGTGGTCTAGTGGTTAGGATGCGGCGCTCTCAACACTGCGGTCCGGTTGCACAAGCCAGTGCACTCTTAGTGCCGGTCCCAAGCCCGGATAAATGGGGAGGGTTGCGTTAGGAAGGGCATCCAGCGTAAAAACATGTGCCTGATCAACAACACGGATGATCCTCTATGGCGACCCCTAACGGGAGAAGCCGAAAGAAAGTTAAATGTGTTGAATTGATGAATTGTGCAGATGAATCTTGAACGTCACTGATGAAGGCGAGTGAACGGCATCAGATCAACCAATGATTAACAAGTTCTCTAAAACAGGTCAAAGGTGAATCTGGTGAACCTTCGATCAGAGAGTGAATACAGACGAAGCAAAAAACACGAACAACTAAGAAATAAACGATCACTTGTACAGTACAGTAAAAGTGTGAGTCCTTTCTGGTCTTTTACAATCGATATAAATCAAATATGCAAAAAAAATAAATTTGTGCTGCTGAAATTCATAGATACCAAACAGGAAGTCACATTTTGTGCATTTTCAGTCCCTGTGATCCAAACTATATTTTATATCAAGAAATCCTGAAACTGACCAGCGTCACACTGAAAACACGACTAAACATTCAGATGGTTTTGTTTGTGAACAATGACGAAGTCACTTTTCATTCTGATGGGAATGAGATGTTCATTCACACAAATACTCACTTTTGAGAGATGAACTGAGGATTTTGAGAAAAGTTCAGGCTTCTGCAAGAAATCCAATGTATTGTGCCGTTTGTACACATCGTTTTGAGAAACACACTGACTGGCGTGCAAATATTAATGATGATCTGTAATATGATGTGAGTTCGCAGCACGACAATAAAACAGGTAGTAGTAAAGGCTACTTTTTACTTGTAGAGTTCAAACGTCTTTACTTCCATTCGAGTAAAAAAGGAAAGTCAGTACTTCAGCTTTTACCAGTCTTTTAAAACATGAGTATCTGAACTTTCACTTGAGTGAAGGACGTGTGAACTTTTCTCATCTCTGAGTCGACTTTTCCTGACTGACAGTTCAGTCTCTGTTTGAGACGTGCCTGCATGAATGCCATGCTTCAGAGCTTTTCTGTGTCTCTGCTGATCTACATACACACCAGATTTCAGACAATTAGTGTGATTTTTTTTTTTTAAACCCTATTGATTTTGTCGTGTCTCCGAGGCTCAGCATTTGATTCAAATATCTCAACAGATCCAATATGTTAAAAGTTTCTTCATCATTCCAGTTGGAAAAACATAATTTCTAATATATAACAAAGGTGTAATATAATGGTATTAAACATGTTTACGTACATAAAAACACACACACACACACACACACACACACACACACAAAGGAAAAGTGTTTTGCCGTGACATCACACACTGATAGCATTTGCAGCTGCTTCCTCTGGGATTACAGGTAACCATGATGAAGGATCAGTTATGATGATCACAGCCTAAAATAAAAATAAAGAACAGACCAAAGTTGCACCATAAATAAACAGACAGACAGACAGACAGACAGACAGACAGACAGATAGTCAGACAGACTGACAGACAGACAGACAGACAGATAGATAGTCAGACAGACATGCAGACAGATATTCAGATAGATAGATAGATAGATAGATAGATAGATAGATAGATAGATAGATAGATAGATAGATAGATAGATGGATAGATAGTCAGACAGACAGACAGACAGACAGACAGACAGACAGATAGATAGATAGATAGATAGATAGATAGATAGATAGATAGATAGATAGATAGAAGAAGGTGCATCAACATCGGTAACAGCGTGTATTTATTTTCAAAATGATTGTGATTGGATCGTTTCCTTTCTAAAGGATATTTTAGTGCTGTAGGAAAAGATTCAGTGTCTACAGCCTGATCATGTGTCTAGACTTTTCTATTGAGATGCTCGGCTGTGTTTGTGTGTTGTGGTAAGGACGATGCTGCCCCCTGGTGACCATTGTTTTTCAGCACTTCACAAACCTGCTCTGTTTATGGCCTGATAATCCACTTTATTCACATGCAGCACTAAATGCTTGGCGAGACCGGGCTTTTCCCCCCCAATCACATCCCTTCTTTCACTCTCTTTCTTTTCTGTCACTATTGCTTTCTCTCTCTTTCTCTATAATCACTGTATGCTTTTTACGAGTGTGTACACAGACTGCCTCTGTTCTCTAACCACACTAGAGAGTCAGTACACTCTAATACACACTCAGGGACTCTGTCATACCGCCATGACGACGAGAGGATTTAATAACAGATGGATATTTCGATTATTTAGTGCTGAGATTAAAACATAGGAGAGCATGGCAAACATCTGAGAGCTTTAGGTGGAAAGCAAAACCTGACTCAGTGTGAACGGGATTGAACGTGCAGATGTGCACTGTGGATTTAGCCTGGAGTGTGTGAGAGAGTGTGTTCTTTTGCTCATTTTTTTACTGAAAATACTGTTACACGCCACAGTCTGTACAGTGTGAAATCTATAAACTATGACAGGAAAAAAGTGAAGCCTTGAGCCAATCAGAGGTGAGCTCTGGGTTTGTACATACATGTTTGATAAAAGGAATCTTTTGTCTGTATTTTGTCTCCGTTCAGCTTCATGCGACTCGGACCCCCAGCTGGAGGACGACATTATCACGAGCTCTAACCCCGCCATCCAGGAGGATGAGCTGGACGAGACGTCGGTCTTTCAGGCGATCGACAGAGAGTTAGCCGAGTTACTGAGCGGCCTCACGCCCCGAACCCGTGATGTTGCGGCGGCCGAGCAAAGCATCCCATCAGGAGACGCCGCCGCATCAGACATGATCCCCTGCAACGGGACGCCTCCTTCTCCCCCGGGCACCGCCCCAGAGCTCCAGAACGGCACATCGGATTCCGGCGAGAAAGAAAAGCTGAGCGATCTGACGTTCGGCTTGTGGTGTGAGGCGCTGATTCAAGACCCGAGTTCGGCTCAGGAGCTGCACTGTGCGAGCCCCGTTCTCGACCCAGACGCCAGGAATGCGGCCACAAGCCAACACAAACTCGCGCCGGTGCCCGTTATGGAAAAGAAGGAGGGAAGCGAGAGCGGAGCCTCGTCCCCGAGGCTTCTGGACGTCTCTTTGGACGAATCCAGCAAAATCCTGGCAGAGATCCCCGGCATCTTCAGTGCCTTCCTGGACGGGGCCAAGGCGCAAGAAAAACCCCACAAGAAGCTGCGCTTTGTGGAGGATGAGGCCGATGCAGATGGTTTCCTAAACGGAGAGGCTGAAGAGAAGGAACCGATGACTCAGGACATGGAAAAACCTTCTCAGGACAACGCACTCAGGGCCGCGGTGCCGGTGCTGTGCGTTTCTCAAGCGGCCGAAATTCGCACAGTCAGGTATGAGATTAAAACTGTAACACACACATAGGATTAGTCTTTAGTTTGTAGGATCTGATTCACATTTTCCTGCTGATAATTCAGTAATAATATCTGACTTTCATGGTCCTCCTGGAACGAGAGCTCGTGGCAGCACTTCTTCGTCTTTTTTTTTTTTTTTTAGCCACCAAATATTTAGACAGATGTGTTGCCTGGTGCTGTTTCTTCATGAGTAATTGTGCTGATTACTGCATATTTGTCCTTTACACTTCTTCTTTCACTGACTGGCCACAAACCCCGGGCTGCACACATCCTTTTTTCTGTAAAAAAATGAAATCCAAGCAGTAGACGAGCCCAAATGCTGATCCGATACTGATTATGTGTTTTCAAAGTTGTCACTACGTTGCTTAGGAACTTACTAAAAAAAGAGCTTATAAGAGCTGCCGTTCAGTTCCAGAGAATCCTACATTATTTCTTAACACACACCTTCTCATATTCCTTTAGTAGATCCAACACAAATGATCTGAAAAAAATTCCCTTTTCCCAAATTAAATGTATTAGTAAAGTATATGGACAAAAGTGTGTGAACACTTATCTACCTACCTACCTACCTACCTACCTACCTACCTATCTATCTATCTATCTATCTATCTATCTATCTATCTATCTATCTATCTATCTATCTATCTATCGGCACAAAAAATAGCTTTGTAAAATTGTACTTTTCAGGCTTGGAACTCGACTATAATTTTTGCGTTTTTCTGCCATCTAGTGGTAAAAAACGTTATAACACATTCTACATTTACTACGTTCTACATTCTCAATAATTAAACTCTACTATGAGCAATAATTTTTTCCACCCCAGACAATTTTATGCACAATGAATTAACCCTGTAGCAAAATATTAAATATTGGGGCACACGGTATCTCATGAGTTACTGATTCCTTCCTGACATTCATTATTTTCCTGTAACACCACACAAAGTGCTTTACACCTCGTGTAAACCGGTGGCAAATCCGTAATGACCACAATGTTTTATTGATTTAAGAAAAACATACTACACTTTTTATTCATTTATAGTTATTTTTTTTAATTGGGAAGTCCAACATATATATAACCTATATATATTACGATGTAAACATTTGATCCTTTACCAGCCTGACTTTTTTTTTTTTTTCTCTCTCTCTCTAATCTAGTTATTACGATAAAAAAAACTTGTCGTGTTACAGAGAAAAACTCGCATCCTGAACATTTTAAGACGATTCCGAAGTACTGGCACTGGAGACTCCAAATTTCAAATAATTAGACAACTTCTTATAAAAATTAAAGCACAGCAAAAAGACGATGCGTTTTTCGATGCACTTTAGAATTATGCAGCTGTGAGCAAGGTGTTACTATAGAAACTAGAGGTCGACCGATAGTGGATAGTACCGATACCAGGAGCTAGGCTGGATGGTACTTGCCGATATCCGATTAATCAACTGATTTAAAATAGACACTGAATTTTGAAAATGTGCTAAATTAAGTAAATATGAAAATATGAATTATATTCATTAATATTGAGGAAATTAAAAGGCATGTATTAAAAAGAAACAATAAATAACACTCAAAATAAACAAAAACCTTTACAGCCAAAACAAATAAAAGAGACTTCAAGTAAACAGCACATGGCATCAGTTATCTGCCCCTAGAGGCCGCTCTCGTACTGTATAATGCGACCCGGAAAAACTATCGGTATGGATTTTTGCTAAAAGCCAATAGTTCCAGCAATCAACTATCGGTGTTGATTATTCTGAGAATAAAAAACATTTAAAAAGAAATGGGATTAATATGCTGCTGGATCTTTATAAATCTTTCTAAATATAGATTTCTTAAAATGTGAATATATGAATTCTATTGATAAATATTGAGGAAAATAAAAGACGCATTAAAACTGAAGCAAATGTAACACCCCAAATAAATAAAAACAGCTACATCCAAAATGAATAGAAAAAAGATACTTCTACAAATGACATGTAGTGTTAGTGATTCGCCTCTAGAGGCCGCTCTCATGCTGTTTATTAATATGGATTTTTGCCGATAGCGATAGTTCCTGCAATCAACTATCAGTGCCAATTAATCGGCTAAGCAGATAAATCGATCGAGCTTTAATAGAAACGCATCCAGGTCTCTACTCTGTTGTAGAAAACGAATCGCACCTTCTAACTGATTAGTTTCGGGAACTAAGTGTGTCTGGTTTTCTATACAAATCTATAAAAATCACTTTTGTGTGAGTTTAATGCTACACTTTTTCTCCGTAGGCGTGTTGAGGGCCGAGCTAGCAAGAGTGAGGAGGCCACGGACATGTTCAGCAGTCAGTTTGAGAGCATCCTGGAGTCGGAACGGCTGTGCGCGACGCTCTACAGCAGCCTGGACTCGCTCGAGGCTCTGTCTTCCTCCGCCGACGAGACGGACGCTCAGGCCGAGCCGGCGCACACACACCGGGTGGTCGAGATGCCCCTCACGCCCATGATCCAACAGCGGCTGAAGGAAAGCAGCCTGTTTATGGAGGCCAGGATCAGGCACGAGGAGCTGCTGAGCGTCAGTGCCATCGGGAAGAGCGGAAAAGCAGACCTGGAGGTGACTTCCTCTTTTCTGAACATATCCGCGGGTCACTCGAGTGGTGGACATGGACATGGAGCTTTGGCTAATGGCACAATGGGAAAGGACACAAGCGATTGGCTGCAGAGCTGGACCAGGTAGGACACGAGGGTTATCTGTAACGCGTGCTGTTTTTACATTAGAAACACAGCTGGATGGATTGTTGTACAGTCGATGCACATCTGTATCGGCTCTGCGATGAGCAGCTTTGCTGAGTTGCTGCTTTATGCATTCGTTTTTATTTTAGGAAATGAATGAGCTTTGGGAAGCAGAGGCTCAATGCAATCAAAAATGTATAATGACACACACAAGAGATGTACACTGGGGCTTTCAGTTCCCTTTTAAAATTCATACGCTTTCAATTATTTTTTGATTCAGTTCAGCTGCACTGTGCATTTACGCTTATATTTACAGCATTTGGAAGCCGCCCTCATCCTTTCAACCTCTAAGCAACCACCTTCCACCACTTCCCATCATTTTTATCACTGAGCTCATGGGAGGGTCACTTTCTCCTACTCGTTTAATAGGCAAGCTGGAAATCCTGTGCGAATTCTCCATCCCAGAGCAGGGCTCAAGATTAGCTGATTAGCTTGCATCAGATGAACAGTAGATTTGATGGTGAAGTTTTTTTTTTAACGTTCCAATATGTCCTTTTTTATCTGTTCTTTTCAGATAAATTGTAGCTTCACAGTGATTTTTTTCAATATTCTAATACTGTTTTCCAAATCCTACAGTATCATATACAACGGCGTTTTGGTGCCATGTTGTAAAAAAAAAAATCTTAGATTCCGAGAATAAAATTGTAGCACTAAAAGAATACATTTTAAATTACGAGAATAAATTTGTAACACTACGAGAATAAAGTTGAAATTACGATAATAAATTCGTAGCACTACGAGAATAAATTCATAGCAATACGACAATAAAGTTGAAATTACGAGAATGAAGTCGTAATTACATAACAATAACTTTTTTAAATGTAGGATAAAATTTTATTTGTATTTATTTATTTGTTTTTATATGGACCTAAATAAAAATGTATATATAATTGTTATTATTATTATTATTATTATTATTATTATTATATATTTATCAAGGTTTATTAATTAGATGTCATTATGATGGCTGAGGGATCGAGATTTCTCCCTTCACTGGAGGGATTTCCTGGATGATGAATAAAAATTAATAATAATAAAAAAAACATTTCAAACTAACAACACGTGGCATCAGTGATTCGCCTCTAGAGGCCGCTCTCGTGTTGTTTTTTG
Source organism: Silurus asotus (assembly GCA_024362625.1). NCBI lineage: Eukaryota > Metazoa > Chordata > Actinopteri > Siluriformes > Siluridae > Silurus > Silurus asotus. The sequence continues at coordinate 540,157 of MU558737.1, read as the reverse complement.
ACTGTGGACCTTCCGCTCCAACAACCCGGAAAAACTATTGGTGTAGATTGTTGCCGATAGTTTCAGCAATTATCGGTTTATCTACAAAACTCATAAATCGGTTGACCTCTAAAAGGGATGCATAATTATGAGATGTTTATTTATAAAAGGTTTGGTAAACTGTGCATATTGTATATATATATATATATATATATATATAAAATTAAAATAGTGGCATATATTTCTATTGCTTTATAAGGAAATATATAATAGTAGAAATTGCCATGCAGTCATCGCACTTGTTTGTTTTTTACAATGAAATTATCAGCTTGTTCATTCAGTTCATTCAGATTTGCTCAAAAGCTAATCCCGTCAAACGTATAGTACGATTACTAAAGCATGTGTTCTCACCGGTGCAGCTCGAACGTGATGCATGTCCTGATTTTCAAGTCCAGGGAGCTAAAAGGCGGTGCTGCAGCATTATTTATAGCTCCAGCAGAGAAGCGGCGGCGGTTGTGCACTCGCTGCACCCAGGCAGCCCCCTGACTTCTTCTCCACGGCACGTCGGTCGCACCGCGCTGACATCACATCACTCCTGAGGAGTACAATCTTCTCCATTCACCCTCTTAGCCCTCCCTTTTTGCTCCCTCTCCTTTTACACGAGGAGGGGCCATGTAGCAGTCCAACATCCAACTCCCCACACCCTCGTCTCTTTCTCCTCCTCCCCACCACCTTCCTCCCCATCCGGCCTGCAGATGGAGCACAAGGCAGGAAGCGCGGCACTCGTCCAGCCGTTCAGGAGCTGCTCGATGGCTTTCCTAATGAATAAGCAAGAAAGGGCTACCTGTGTCTTAGCAGCCATGTAGGTCAGAGCCGGCGCAGAGGGGAGCGCCAGATCACATGGCACGTGGGACCAAGAGCTCAGGAGTTTACTAAGAGATCACATGGCGTGCAGGAACCAGGGCTCAGGAGTTTATTAGCAAGGACTGTCCTTGTCTCCTTGTCCTCTTCTTTCCTCCTTGCAAGGGGACTCTATGGGCTCCTTGGTGTCCGGATGCTTCGCCCAGACAGATCTGGCCGATCCCGAACACGTCTCCGTCTAGTAAGTGGCTTTGCACGACGCTCTCGTTAATCACAGTGACAATGACGATTACAGTGCACCCTGGATCAGGCTGGCAGCTGTGCATGCATGTGTGTGTGTGTGTTGCAGAGCAAGTGTATGTGCTCACCGCAGTGACTCCTCAGAACTGTAGCTTGCAGCATCACTCTCTCTCCCTCAATCTCTCTCTCTCTCTCTCTTTCTCTCCCTCTCTCTCTTTCTCCAACGTCCTCTAAATGTGAAGGTTGAACCAGCAGACTCTTTGTACTTCCTGTACAGGAAGTCTCATGTTCCTAACAGGATCCAACCTTTTAGTGATACAGATATTAAACGAGACCCGTGGCCTTTTCATCGTTGTTTGTTTTCCAGAAAAAAAAAAAAAGTTCTGTTTGCTCTGCACATTGTAAGTGCACATTGCTCATGCTAACCTGCCTGACGGGTCGTCGACGTACAGCAACGTGAAATCGTTCAGCTTTCCCACATCATCCAAACCCTGAAGTCGTCTTCAGAGCACGTTCGATAGAAATGCAAAACCAATCGGATCTAACAAGTGGTACCGACGAGACGTCTACAGCGGAAACGGGGAACGTTTCGCGTCCGTCACAATAACGAGGACGCAGGATGATTCATCTTTCGAGGAGATTGATGGCTTTGCTGTTTCGTATAGCATCTCTCATCATCTCAGTTTGATGGCGGTAAATTGCCTGCCTTGTTTCCAGCCCCATCTAATTACATCTTCCTGTTCTCCCTGTTCAGGAAATGCTCAAGCCTTCAGACTGAGCTGAACGGAAGTGAACTGCTCCGATCTCCACCCATTCATCAATTCGCTATATTAGATTAGTCCGGACGGTTTGAGGCCCCCAGTGAAAAGAAAACTAAAGCGATCACCACAATTAAAAAAAAAATCCCGTTCCGCTCCACCCTTCAATTCACATTGTCTTTATTATATTAAATGCACTTTCCTGCCTTGTTGTATTGAGATTTGAGTGCCAGATTCAGTCAGTGCTGTCGATTCGATTGCTTGAAAGGTGTGGATTTGGTTTTTTCTAAAACAGCAGCTCTAACTTTCAGGGCGGCTGGAATTCATATCCCAGTACGTATAAATGCCTACGTGCCCACCAGGAATTGTGAGTGCGGTGGACTCTTTGTGTCAGGGGTCCCCTAAACTGAATACAGCCCACCCCTACATTTGGACAATGCCAGATACATTAAAATTGTATTTAAAATATGTTTAATTTATACCATATCTGAATTTGATACTTAAGATCCAGAAAACCAATGTGGCCCTCAGTTCGGGGTTCTTTATGTCATCTCAGCTTAATGATGAAAAAGGATTTTATGTAAGGAGTCTCCAGTGTCAGAAATTCGTAACAGACTGTATGTTTAAAAAAAAGGCTTTCTGGTTTCTTAGGGTATACATTTTTTTTTTATCAATAAAGCAGGGGTTTCCCAACCACTGCACCATGAACCGGTACCAGGGCTTGGATCATATGTCTGCATAAAAATTATAAAAACTTTGAAATATTTATTTTATTTCCATTTGATTGACTTTAGCATGTTTTAAATGATGACCTCGTCGACCTACGCCAATTTCCCACGCTTGTTTCAGTCGCAGTTTTCTAGGCATCGATAAATTAAGCTCGCACTGATTATTAAGGAGAATTTTGTTGCATTTTTAGTATAAATATGTAATAATGATATTACAATGATATTAAAATTATATGTATATTAGTAATATAATATGCGCATTGTGTTTAGTATTTTCTTAATTTCATAGTTTTGCAGTTTCTATGCAATCAGATTAAAGCCATAACATCATGTTATCCAATAAACCCAGCAGAAACAAGCAGTTCGGGCTTTTGGTAGATTCGAATCAATGCTGCTTGAAGCTGTTGCTTCAACCAATCAGATTGCGATTTGGTTACGCCGAGGCTCCCTAGCATGCGTCCAGTCACTTCACGTCTTTTGATTGGATGTTTAGAGATCGTGAGAAAAAGTCGGACAAAACAGTTCCAAACAGTTGTAAAGCTTTGTTCATGAACTGTTTATACTTTTGTGTTTTGTTTCCTTGTCGAATTTGCACAAAAACACAATTTGCATTCAATTCAAATCCACAGAAAGACCGTGATGCATTGAGAAAAAAAAAAACAGGGAAAACCTGGAAGATGATGAATGCAGGCGGTGCGGCTGCGGCTACAGTGAAAGGAGACTTGTAGCCTTGTGTTCATTGCTTTAATGGCATTTATTCTCGCTGTTTGCGGTTCCTGTCTGTACTGCGTTTCTCTATAATATTGACGGTTTCCATAGCTGTGGTGTCATAATGATGCTATTAAGAGCTGGATTGATTCAGGTAGGACACCCCTGAAATTCACGGCCTGCCACTGGTAAAAGTTGTCCCTGGTGCAATAAGAGGTTGAAGACTTCTGCAGTAGAAGGATTAAAAAAGTCTTGCGTTCTGCATTATCGAGTTAAAGAAACGTCACTGCGGCACCGCTATCATTTTAAAACAGCAGAAGGCTTTTTGTTGCCCGTGTATTGTTACGTTAGACGTCAGCTTTAGTGCTGCGTGCAGTAAACAGGTTTGCGTGTTGAAGGGTTTGCCAGGTGGCCCGCTGATGTGTGCTGATGTCATCTGACGGACACCTGCATGACGGGGCTCGTGGCCTCTCTGCTTGTGCCGAGAAAGCTGTCACTTCCTGGCATCCTGAGGATCTATCTTGGGCCAGGGATGTGAGTCAGGCCCGGCAGGCTCGCCGCCAAACGTCTGAGTCTGCTAACTTCAGCGTACCTTCTCACCATGTTCATGACACTCTGAACCTACTCTTTTTTTTCTACGCTTTTCCACTACTAAATATACAACATGCATTTTTGGAGATATTCAGCTTTTTGAGATGCTGTGCTCGTGCACTGAGAAGCAGGTTGATGTCACATGGTGGTAGATGAACAAAAAACCTCTTGAAAGCATCTTCTCGCTTTTCAAATAGCCCTATTAGTGGTCAAGTACATTTTCAGTTCCATGGTGACCAGAGGAAGTGGTTTTTGGGTGGATAGTGTGGTTTCCTCTGTGAAATGCATCAACATATCAACTGTGTGTGTGTGTTTGTGTGTGTGTGTGTGTGTGTGTGTGTGTGTGTGTGTGTGTGTGTGTGTGTGTGTGTGTGTGAAAGCTGCTAGAGGTCAGTAATGAGCCAAAAGAAGGTCAAAGGATGCAGGAGCTGTTTAAATATCGTTAGTGGACAATAGACACAATATTAGGGATGATAATCACTATTTTATTTATGCTGAATCTAAAAAGATGAATGGTGATGATAAGATAAGCACTTTGAGATGTTCAGCCTACCGTACACTCCACCCAGAGTCCTGCTGATGTAGACAAAGATCAGCCAGACAAAGCCCGTGATCAGCGTGCCAACTAGAATTAATATTAGCACTGTGAACTCAGGCATTCTGCACGCCAAAGCACTCAGCTAATATATATATATTCCATTATAATGACCTTTAGGAGCTCTGAGATCTGCTATTCAGTTCTATTCAGTTCAATTCACTTCAGTTCTATGCTGTCCAAATTAATTAAATGTAGTTCAATTTAATTTAGTTTACATTGGTTTGTTGTTCAATTCAGTTCAGTTCAGTCCAGTTTTCAATTCAGTTCAATTCAGTTTACTTCAGTTTTTAGTTTAATTAATTCAGTTTAGTTCGGTTAAGTTTATTTCAGTTCAGTTTTACTTTGATTGAATTCAGTTCAGTTCAGTTTTCAATTCAGTTTGTTTTAATTCAGTTCAGATGAAGTCAGTTTCCAATTCCATTTAGTTCAATTCAGTTGAGTTGAGTTCGGTTCAGTTGAATTTAATTAAGTTGAGTTCAGTCTATTCAGCTCTATTCAGTTTTATAATGTTTTATAAAGTTTATACAGTTGTATAACACTCTTAAAAATGGACATTGTCCCCTCATGGGCGTTACAGAGATGAATAGAATGTGACTCAAATGTTTTCAGTGTCATAAATGCTCAAGTTTAATTCAGTTCAGTTTTATTTTGATTCATATCAGTTTTTATTTCAATTCATTTGAATTCAGTTTAGTTCAATTCAGTTTTATTTGTATAACAGTCTTAACAATGGATGTCATCTCAAAGCAACTTTGTAGAGATAACCAGAATGCGACTAGTAACTTCAGCGTTGTAAATGTGTAACTATAAGTTTAACCCTAATGAGCGAGCGTGTGGTGACAGTAGCAACGATAAAACGCCTGAGACGATATCAGGAAAAAACCTTGAGAGAAACCAGACTCAAAAGGGAACCTCATCCTCTGAAAATGCCAGTGTTGTTAGCTAAAAGCTAGTCAGTTTAACGTCATTAAAGAGTCCTGCTATAAGACTATAAACACACCAAATGAGCATATAATGATTTATGAGAAGGATCACAAGTCAATTTTCTTTGGAAAAATTAAAAATATTAAATTTCCATTCACATTTTTATTTGTATTACGCTTTTAACTATGAACATTGTCACAAAGCAGCTTTACACAGATAATGTGGTGATAAAGAATGAATAAGATGTTCTTCATAAGTGTAAGTTTGTCCCTAATGAGCGAGCCGGTTGCGACTGTTGCAAGGAAAAACTCTCTGAGATAGCATAGGGAAAAAACCCTGAGATGAACCACTCCGGAGGGAGCCTGTCCTCATCTGGGTTGCCCCGAATGTCCATTTATTACAGATAAAACATTTTGAGGTGTGCAGTGATGGTGATCAGATGCAAAATTTAGTCCTGAGTCAGTGTAGCAGACTGTTGACATTACCTACAGTCCGAATTCATTCTCAAAGCTCTCGTTCTTACTCCTTAATTTCATGTAACCCCAGGGCGTTAATGAGAAACCGTCCCCAGCTGCACAGAGTGGCCTCCAATCGAAGTAAACAGCATCCGGAGGCAGACCAGGACAAAGTGGGCAGATCCGAGGAGGGGAGAGCGCAGGAACAGTGGTCACTGGAACCTCAGGAGCAGCACTTGACAGAGAGAAAGAGAGAGAGAGAGAGAGAGAGAGAGAGCGAGAAAGAGAGAGAGAGAGATGGATTTTTATGTGTCCTTATTGTTGTATGAAAGTTAAGGACACTGTGTAGTTGGGACTCCAGCAAGACTCGCTATGGCAGCAGAGCTAAAAGGGAGAACCAGAAGTTAACAGACATTGGGGATCTCTGGGATAAGAAACGACCCACCACACCACCATCAACAAACCTGAAAAAATGTGAAAGTGAGGGGACGACAGCATACAATTATCCCAATTCACCAAACACTCCATATCCATGATCCCTCCAGATCTGCTCCTTTACCTTAGAAAAATCCACTGATAAAAGACTCGACTTGAAAACTGAGACTCTGAGTCTCTTGGAAGGCTGTTCCATAACTGTGGGGTTTATAAGAGAAACATCTGCCCCCTGCTGGAGACTTCATTATTTGAGTTACCAACAAATAGCCTGCACCTTTTGATCTAAGTAGGCTTGGAGGATCATACTGGTACAGAAGTTCACTCAGATACTGCGGCGCGAGACCGTTAAGTGCTTTATAAGTCAGTAGTAGTATTTTATAATCGATGCAAGATTTAATTGGGAGCAGTGTAGATGATTAAAACAGGGGTGATGTGCTCATATTTTCTAGATCTAGTGCGGACTCTTGCTGCTGCATTCTGAACTAACTGAAGCTTATTTATGCACTTACTCGCACACCCAGACAGTAAAGTGTCTAATCTAGATGTAACAGAAGCATGAACTAGTTTTTCTGCATCCTGTAACGACATCATATTCTAATTTTAGCAATATTTCTGAGATGAAAGAAGGCGATAATTTTATTCCAATGAGCCTTAAAGGAAAGACTCGGGTCAGTAATCACACCAAGGACTTTGACTGCTGTACACACTAAGACAGAAACACCATCCAGAGATGCTACGTAATCGGTAAGTTTACTTCTAGCTGCATGTGGTTCTAGTAAAAGTACTTCCGTTTTATCTGAGTTGAGCAGAAGGAAGTTATCAAGCATCCACTGTCTAATGTCCTTTACACGTTCCTCATCATTGTTAAGCTGATCCCTCTCATCTCATATACAGCTGTGTATCATCAGCATAGCAATAAAAGCGAATACCATGTTTATTGTCATTTCACCCAAAGGCAGCAGATATAAAGAGAAAAGCAGTGGGCCGAAGACAGATCCTTGCGGAACACCGAACTTTAGCTAACTCACCATTTACATCAAAAATCTGATTGCAATCAGTCTTATAAGACCTAAGCCAGGAGAGAGCTGTTCCCTTTATTCCAACAACTCTTGTCAGCGTTAGGGTCAGTTTTCCTAATTAGCGGGTTGATGACTGCCAGTTTAAAGGATTTTGGTACATAACCAGTGCTGATGGACGAGTTTAATAATTTCCGAACAGGTTCATTTACTTCTGGAAATATTTGGGAAAATATAATTTACACAAAACAAAACAAAGCTTTATCCTGGTTGTGTTTGCACTTTTGTCTGGAAGCAAGTGTCAATGTTGCATCCATCTTCATTCCCTCTACCAAAAATTAGATCCATCAGATCAGTCTGTGCTGGGCGTTTGCTGATCTAAAACGGAATGATGTATATGGAAACGCTTTTTCCAAAACAATATTTACAATAAAGATGTTCTGTGAATTATTTGTTACTATAGAAACGTGTGAAAATACTGCAGATCGCTTGTAATTTGACTTGCAAAAAGACCGAACGACCTCGTTCTGAGCAGTCCGGGTTTTTATCTCCGCCAATCGCTCGTTTCTTTAACGAGGAGACTGTATCCTGAGCACAGATTCACTGAGTGAAGAGTGTGAGCCAGAGCTCTGATGGCTTTGCTGAGTCATCAGAGTAAATCTGCACGCTCCCATGGTTATCTTCTGACCTGAGCCTGATCCCACAGGGAAAAGAGAGAGCTGTTTCCAAGCAGTGCCAAACTCTGTGTTTGTGTGTGTGTGTGTGTGTGTGTGTGTGTGTGTGTGTGTGTGTGTGTGTGTGATGGGAAAATAATCAAACCTCATACGCATCATTGTTCTCTCTTAATTTCTGCCTTCGTGGACACGATTCAGTCACACACAGGCGGACTCAGGAAGCTCGAAAGTTCAGAATCGCTGCCTCACTCATGCAGCACATCTTCCAGCTAATCAGACAAACCATGATATAAATAAATCTGATTGCAATCAGTCTTATAAGACCTAAGCCAGGAGAGAGCTGTTCCCTTTATTCCAACAACTCTTGTCAGCGTTAGGGTCAGTTTTCCTAATTAGCGGGTTGATGACTGCCAGTTTAAAGGATTTTGGTACATAACCAGTGCTGATGGACGAGTTTAATAATTTCCGAACAGGTTCATTTACTTCTGGAAATATTTGGGAAAATATAATTTACACAAAACAAAACAAAGCTTTATCCTGGTTGTGTTTGCACTTTTGTCTGGAAGCAAGTGTCAATGTTGCATCCATCTTCATTCCCTCTACCAAAAATTAGATCCATCAGATCAGTCTGTGCTGGGCGTTTGCTGATCTAAAACGGAATGATGTATATGGAAACGCTTTTTCCAAAACAATATTTACAATAAAGATGTTCTGTGAATTATTTGTTACTATAGAAACGTGTGAAAATACTGCAGATCGCTTGTAATTTGACTTGCAAAAAGACCGAACGACCTCGTTCTGAGCAGTCCGGGTTTTTATCTCCGCCAATCGCTCGTTTCTTTAACGAGGAGACTGTATCCTGAGCACAGATTCACTGAGTGAAGAGTGTGAGCCAGAGCTCTGATGGCTTTGCTGAGTCATCAGAGTAAATCTGCACGCTCCCATGGTTATCTTCTGACCTGAGCCTGATCCCACAGGGAAAAGAGAGAGCTGTTTCCAAGCAGTGCCAAACTCTGTGTTTGTGTGTGTGTGTGTGTGTGTGTGTGTGTGTGTGTGTGTGTGTGTGTGATGGGAAAATAATCAAACCTCATACGCATCATTGTTCTCTCTTAATTTCTGCCTTCGTGGACACGATTCAGTCACACACAGGCGGACTCAGGAAGCTCGAAAGTTCAGAATCGCTGCCTCACTCATGCAGCACATCTTCCAGCTAATCAGACAAACCATGATATAAATACGTTATATATAATGTTAATGTGATCAGTCAGACAGAACAGCGCTGAGGTTTCTGCACATGTGGTGTTTCTGCAGAAGCTCGAGTTACGAGTGCTGAGCAATGAGATTTGTGTGCTGTGATGTGTGTGCTGTATGTTGTGTGTTGTGTGCTGTGTGTTGTGTGCTGTATGTTGTGTGCTGTATGTTGTGTGCTGTATGTTGTGTGCTGTGTGTTGTGTGCTGTATGTTGTGTGCTGTGTGTTGTGTGTCGTGTGTTGTGTGCTGTATGTTGTGTGCTGTGTGCTGTATGTTGTGTGTTGTGTGCTGTATGTTTAAAGGCCACGTGGACATGCATAAAGATGATTGAATCAAAAATGATTCACTTTGGAAGACACATACTGTATACATGTGGCCATACTTCTCTTCTCTTCTCTTCTCTTCTCTTCTCTTCTCTTCTCTTCTCTTCTCTTCTCTTTTCTTCTCTTCTCTTCTCTTCTCTTCTCCACTCTTCTTTGTTTCCTTCTCTTTTCTTTACCTGCTTTATCTAATTTTTTCTTCTCCTCGCCTTCTCTTCTCTTCTTTCATCGTTTCTTTTCTTTGTTTCCTTCTCTTTTCTTTATCTGCTTTATCTACTGTTTTCTCCTCCTTGCTTTCTCTTCTCTACACTTTGCTTCACATCACTGTACTTTACTACTGCTTCCTTGAAGTCAGGCCCCTGGAGTTCCTGCTGCATGGGTCAGTGTGTGAACTGTACTGTGGGTCGGAGTCACAGCTCTGCTTCCTCCCACCAGCCCCCAAAGCAGACTGCTTCACGGCCTGCACTTCATCTCCTGATGAATTATCGTCAAGGCCAAATTGGCTCTGGTTGCCTTTCAGGAAGGAGAGATCCAGACCCATCGCGTGCTCAGGCTTTTGGCTCCTCGGAGGAATTTGAGTTGTTTTCTAGTGTTTCCTCTGTGCAGAGTTTAAAGTAGTACTGCAATGCTGAAACCAACAGAGGGGAGTGGAGGAGGGTTAAGAATCAGTGGAGAGGATCGTACAAGTCCAGTTCAGCCCACGCATTGGACTCACAGTAAAACTGATGCATATATTTAGTTATATTTAGTTTTGAGTTACAAGAAGTCAATTTCTTCCTAATCTGATGAGTAGGTCATGTATATATGTAAGTGCTGTTTGGACTCAGGGCAGCTTCTAATGTGGTCAGTTGAAGTTCCACATGTGTTCAGTGCAAAGAGGAACTATCACATTGTTATGAGGAACTCCATGACAACGTCACACAGGCTCATTTTTCATACACGCAGTTTAGGCTTTTTTTAAGTGCTGCTTCCATGTAATTTCATGAATTCATTTAGGAGCCACTCATTGGAGCAATAGAAAAAAGAGAATAAACTCATTTGTGCAAACACCAGACATCCATCTCAATTTCCAGTGGTGGAGTGATGAAAAATGAGGGGAAATTTACAGTGAATTGTATTTTACTATGTTACTACGAAGTAAATTTGTACAGTAAATTTTATTTTACTATGTTACTACGAAGTAAATTTGTACAGTAAATTTTATTTTACTATGTTACTACGAAATAAATGTATACAGTAAATTGTATTTTTCTTCGTTACTACAAAGTAAATTTATACAGTAAATTGTATTTTTCTTCGTTACTACGAAGTAAATTTATACAGTAAATTTCATTTTACTTCGTTACTACGAAGTAAATTTATACAGTAAATTTCATTTTACTTCGTTACTACGAAATAAATTTATACAGTAAATTGTATTTTTCTTCGTTACTACAAAGTAAATTTATACAGTAAATTGTATTTTTCTTCGTTACTACGAAGTAAATTTATACAGTAAATTTCATTTTACTTCGTTACTACGAAATAAATGTATACAGTAAATTGTATTTTTCTTCGTTACTACAAAGTACATTTATACAGTAAATTGTATTTTTCTTCGTTACTACGAAGTAAATTTATACAGTAAATTTCATTTTACTTCGTTACTACGAAGTAAATTTATACAGTAAATTTCATTTTACTTCGTTACTACGAAATAAATTTGTACAGTAAATTGTATTTTTCTTCGTTACTACAAAGTAAATTTATACAGTAAATTGTATTTTTCTTCGTTACTACGAAGTAAATTTATACAGTAAATTTCATTTTACTTCGTTACTACGAAATAAATTTGTACATTAAATTGTTTTTTACTTCGTTACTACGAAATAAATGTATACAGTAAATTGTATTTTTCTTCGTTACTACGAAATAAATTTGTACATTAAATTGTTTTTTACTTCGTTACTACGAAATAAATGTATACAGTAAATTGTATTTTTCTTCGTTACTACAAAGTAAATTTGTACGGTAAATTTCCCCTTTTCGGAAACAATAGAAATGTTTTTAGTTTTTAGACTAAAATGTTGTTTTTAAATTTATCAGCATCAGGGCTCCAGCTATCAAATATTGTTCTATCGAAGATTCTATTGATTATCCAGTTGAGTAATCGGATAAGAAGTAAATATTTTTTTTAAGGCTACGAAGTAAATTTATACAGTAAATTTCATTTTACTTCGTTACTACGAAATAAATTTGTACATTAAATTGTTTTTTACTTCGTTACTACGAAATAAATATATACAGTAAATTGTATTTTTCTTCGTTACTACAAAGTAAATTTGTACGGTAAATTTCCCCTTTTGGGAAACAATAGAAATGTTTTTAGTTTTTAGACTAAAATGTTTAAATTTATCAGCATCAGGGCTCCAGCTATCAAATATTGTTCTATCGAATATTCTATTGATTATCCAGTTGAGTAATCGGATAAGAAGTAAATATTTTTTTTAAGGAGCAATATATATAGAATATTTGTAAAAAATCTAAACCCATTTAATGCCCTTTATTTGCCATATTACATCAAAATGCAAACACAAATATAAAAATATATATATATAAAAATCTATTTTAAATGACTAAAAACGGGTAAACGCATTTTACAGTGTTTTCATTATGTTTTAGTATGAAATGATCCCAAACTTTGGAAAAGTCGTTTTCTTTGGTCTGAATCTTCACCTCCATTTTTTATTCTTCAGCGCATACTATGTTTACCTGTGCAGTGCGCTCCAGAGATTAGCGGGTGGTGCGCCGGTAATAATAGTCCGTGGGGAAACACAGTGCTCTGCGGGTAGTTAAATGGACTAAACAAAGCGTCAAGGCAAATAATTTGAAATTGGAATTAGGATTTGTTTCAGCCCTAATCTGGATTAGTGTAGACGTAGAATAGAAATTGATTTGCAAACGCAGCAAAGAGAGAGATTGAGAAGAATAAGTCATTTAATTGAAAAGCACAGCTCGATAAAGACTGCCGATGTTCAGGCAGTTTTAAGTGAATTTGTTGTAATAAAAGACTGCCCTTAAGATCAGACTTCTTCTGATCGATGCCCCGACTAATGGAAATTTGAGGAGTGTAGAGACCTTTTTTTTTTTTTTATGTAAATCTCAAAGTCATTAAAGGAACACGGCTCAGTCGCCAGGTTTTCGGATTCATTTCACGAAGTGAGAATAACGCAGGTTGGGGTTAGGGCAGTGGCTTGTCATACTGAAAGAATAACTTCCTGCTTTCTAGTCACTTCCCCTGAGAGACATTTCAGAGGACATAGAGGAAATGGAGGTCAATAAAAAAAAAAACAAGAAGGCAGATAGAGGAAGCACAGAAAACCACTCTAGTGCTATCATGGGCTAGGCCGAAATGATTTAATCCTCACATTCCTGCAGTATGAGGCAGACTGTTTTGCACGCGTGTATGTCCTTCCAGTCCATATGGAAGTCATCATGTGCGATGAGCGTTGATCATTCCGGAAAAAAAAAAGGAACGATAACGAGAAACAAAGCGCACAGCATACAGGGCGTTTCATGTGAAAGGAATCTCCAGCATTTTTGGATAAAAGACCTTTAAAGTCAAAGTGTAATTACAGAGACGAGCGAGTCTGCTCACAGAACAATTCTTTGTATTATTAATAAGATTTGGTTAGTCAGAGTGACAGATCTTTAGTGCTGCTTAATCGTCCTCTATTTATAGCACATGAGCTGCAGAGAGTGTGTGTGTGTGTGTGTGTGTGTGTGTGTGTGTGGGTGTGTGTGTGTG
>MU558737.1:479211-526803 GCA_024362625.1 Silurus asotus | reverse complement strand
TGTGTGTGTGTGTGTGTGTGTGTGTGTGTGTGTGTGTGGGTGGGTGTGTGTGTGTGAGAGAGAGAAAGTTTTTCACACCGCAAAAATGTTATTTTGTGTAATGTACAGTCAAAGCCCAGGTTCACTTATACAGGTAGTCTGAGACTTGAGGACGATAGCGATACCACAAAATTATATAATATTTTATGTTTTGCGCAGAAGGCAAACGTAACAGCGTATATGCAGTATGATAGGTTGGGACGCTGCCAGGATCTACACATCTCCCACCTTGCGAGATGCCTTATATAGAGTTATTTTGTTTTTTTTTAATTTATTTTATTTTAAAACCCTATTTTTTGCTCTATTTTTGTTCGCTTTTATCTGCGACACCGGACCCTGAAACAGAGCGAACCGGTGCTCATTTATTACGCACACATGTATTCTGAAAAGTTTCTACATTACGATACTGTATCCATCGAAGTGGAGGAAAACCTGTACACCGTTCAGGAGTGCGTGATACCATGAATATTTTTATGCTACGATACGTCAAGAAATGTTTCATAGCGTCAGAAATAATGGTCCGTGTGGAAACACGATGCTCCGTATGTAGTTATATGAACTAAATGAAGCTTATCTATCCATCTATCTATCTATCTATCTATCTATCTATCTATCTATCTATCTATCTATCTATCTATCTATCTATCTATCATTCTGTCAACTCTTCTGGGAAGATGTTCCACTCGATTTTGGAGTGTGCTTGTGGAGATTTGTGTCACTCAGAGAGTAAAGTCAGGTTCTGATGTAGGTGAGCTGAGGAGGTAATTCCTGGTGTGCAGTCAGCATTCACATTCATCCCAAAGGTGTTTAAAAGGGTTTGGAGACTGTAGTAGGCCATTTGAGATCTTCCACTCCAACACATGTAAAAACATTTCTTCATGGAGCTGGCTTTGTGCACAGGGTTTGCATAGTAATGCTGGAACAGGATCTCCTTTGGGTCTCCTAGTTCAAGTGAAGGGATTTTTTTAAAGCTGGTGCATCCAAAGACATTATATACAGATGTGTGCCTCCAAGTTTGTGGTAACAGTTTGGGGAAGAAACACAAACAGCTGGAAAAGTCAGATGTCCCTATACTTTTGTCCATATAGTGTATGTGTAGAGTTGGACTTAATGTGCGGAATGTCCGCCTCAGGAAAGAAAACAGAACTCATGAGAGGCCTCTGGCTCACACCTAAAGCTGACTGAGTTTCAGCTCGGACACTCCCTTTTTCAGAAAATCACTAAAATACCGCTGCTGTGGCCCGTGTGTGTGTGTGTGTGTGTGTGTGTGTGTGTGTGTGTGTTTGTGGTGAATCGTGATTGGAGAGAAGAGAAGCGGCTTTCAAAGACATCTCACATCCGATGAATGATCTGTGGAACCACATAGCTAAACTCATGGTTTCTCATCTTGCTGAATGTCTCCAGGCCCCTGGACACAGCAGGCGCCGCACTTTCCCTCTCTGAACCCTGAAATCAGGTCAGGATTAAAATGCCTGCGTATCGGCGCATGATCTTCTGAAATATCCGTGGCATTTGGCTGAAGGTGAGAGAAAACTTCTGTAAAATATATTCGGATTCAACCAGCTGTCGTTCCGTTGTCATTGTTTGCTTTGTCTGAACTTGGGTTTTTCCTCGGTTTTAATTTTTTTTAAAGAAGTTAAGCTTCAAAATACGAGAGACTTTTTGGGTACTGTGACCTGACAGGCTGCTCCTGTGATATATATATATGCAGTGCAAGTCTTGAGACCTGCTCTGTCTACAAGAAAGTACTTTCTTTCTTTTCTTAAAGCGTGTCAAGCAATTTCTACTATTCCTATATATATATATTTCTATACTTGTCTTTTCACACTTCTCGATTTGCAGAAGATCAAATGTGATGACAAGAAATTGAGTAGATGTTGGGTTGTGAATGACTGAGGCATGACCCTGCTAACATGCTAATTGCGGTGTTAAAACGTGTAAAGCTAGCTGTAATTTATTAGGAACAGCCGCACATTAAAGCAGTGTTTATCGCCCATTATGCATCCCCTGTATTCTTTTTGAGGCGTTTGTGTGGAACTATTTTCTTGCACTTTCATTTGGATGGAGTTGTGATGTTCAGAAAACGTTGTCTGGATGAGTTTGTGTTGTTTTTCCCCCCCAAGGTGTTATACGCTTTGCTTCCAAATCTTTCTGGTAACATGCCAAGTTTTTACTTCAAAAACAAAATTTGCAATTGCATATTCAACAAATATGCAAATAATCTGACACCACTTTGGAGACTCGAAGAGCCTTGATCACGCAACTTCCGATGAAAAACGTGTTTGTGTCTTTTCACAAAACCATCGTACGGATGATTCGGTACGGTTTCCTAAGATATTGTGTACTTTGTTTACAAATTTCTCTGGTAGCATGTCAGGTCTTTACTTCCCTATACTTCCAATATACTTTCAACAAATATGCAAATAATCTCAGACGCCACTTAGAGACTCAAAGAGCCAATTGAGCATGCATTTGAGCAAAATGCATGCATTTGAGCATGCAACCTGAGCATGCAACCTGAGCATGCAACTTCTCCTGAAAAGAGTGTTTCAGCCACCCATTCACTGCATACATGCATGTCAGAGATCCATCAGCATGTAATGTAATGATTAGTAAATATTCTGCAGGCCAAGCAGGTGATTTCTGTACCAGGCCATTGCACATCTGTAACTCATCAGACCATGCTGTCTACACAAGCCTCCAGATGCTCCTGTGGCTGCAGTGCTTTGTGGGAAAAACACCACCTCTTTTCTTTTCACGAGGATGAGCTCCGATTGAGCACACAGAGAGAAGTTTGGCGCAGATGTGCTGTGTGTTAGATGTTAAGGAGATGCCGGAGCCTAGTGTGCACTTCAGCTTGGAATTGCGGTTACAGAGTGAAAGTTTGGACGTGGTGCGTGTATTCAGTGCAGGTCCTGGAAACCTGAGATGTGCACCGGAGACTGCAGGTAAACAACATTCCCGGCGCGCTTGAACGCAGCACGGCTGCTTTGTGGAAACGCGAGTCGGGTTGCAGCTTGTCGGATAAAAAAAAACGTGTAAATTGAGGGGAAACGTGCTTTTATTACTGAATTGCACTTAATAAAATCAGGATTGTCTTGTATAAATAATTAATCAGTCTTGTGAAATTTGAGGAGAAAAAAAGAAACGAAGGCGGACGAGAAACTTTTCAGTCGCGGAGAGACAAAAAAAATCCGCCTGAGTTTTCCAGCTTTTATACGCCAAACCACGTGTTTTCTTTTCCTCCTCAAGTCTGGTTTAATCACTCGATCACTTTCTTTTGCTCAATTATTTCTTTTGTAATTTAAACTTGAACTTTTTTATGCTTTGAACTATAGTTTTTGTTCTTTGGGGTGTTCACTGGCCCGAGTCGGAAGTGTTGCATTGTGTTGTTCCGCTAACTGGCTAAAATGTAACAAAAAAACGGATTGTCTTTTTGTCGGATTTTTTGTGTTTAAACAGCGTAAAAACATGTATATTTTCGAGGGTTTGTGTATTTTGGTTGTTGTCTGTTCTCTTTTTGGGTTTCTCTTGTTTTTTACTGAATTTTTTTTTGTTTTGTCGCAGCTTTTCCAGATGTGCGCCAGAAAACACTGTATATTAGTGTGCCATGATCACACACTGATCCAGCATTTATATATATATATATATATATATAATGTTGGATTGAAGATCCTGCCCCTGGCACTCTGTTATACAGTGTTTCCTGGCGCACATCTGGAAAAGCTGCAACATATATCTATATATACACACACACAACAGTCTTGAGACCTGCTCTGTGTACAAGAAAGTACTTTCTTTCTTTTCTTAAAGCGTGTCAAGCAATTTCTACTATTCCTTCTGGATCGCTGCACTGGTGTCAAAACAGCAAACTCTGAGCTGGATCTTCATCTTAGGGAGACAATGTCCACAGGAGCCAAATCTGTCGATTAGGGTGGGTGCAGAACTGCTGTTTCCTGGTGAGAAACTCACGTCTGAACACGTGGTCAGAATAGCAGACGTGATAAAGCACGTGGTCCGTAAAGCACCAGTTGCACCGCTCTCGATGTTCACAGGACGATGTCTTGGCACACTGACTTCTGAAGGTCGGTGCTCCCTGTGACTGTGCGTGCAGCTTTGTGCTGCCATCTGTTGGCATGTTACAAAATTGTATACTACAAATTATATTGCACATATACATGCGTGCACGTCCTGGAGCACTGAGTAAATTGGAAACACACTCTGAATAGGACATCAGGCACCGGGCGTGTGTACATTCACACCTAAGAACAATTTACTGAATCCAGTGTAACTACTGGCAGGTTTTTAAAGCTGGGAGGAAACATGCGGAGAACATGTGAGTCTCGGTTATGGATTTGAATTGTTCGCCACCTATTGAAGTGGAGGCGAAGAGAGAAGATCCGGCGATTAACTGAACTGTTGCCTCATGCAACCTTTTATTCACAAATACATTAAATGTCGTTAAATGGCTGCAGTGCAACACGTACTCCAGACTGCACAGTAATACGAGAATGAACGATGCCAGGATGATGTGAACGGGTGAAGAGAACGACACAATGGTATAAACCGCACTTTTGGAGCGTGTTATTTCGCTCGGACTGCATCGGATCGCCAACGGATTCTTTTTTGGAGGACCGCACGTTGTGGGGCGTTAGGACAACAGTTTATTTTTAGAATTTAAGATTGTGGAATGAAAAACAGTCATTCCTTTATTCTCTCTCTCTCTTTCTTTCTCAAAAACCAACATTTATTATTTTACCATTAAACTCCTTTGTCCTTAAGACTGCCAAGCTTTGGCATTGCACCATGAGTGTTTTAAAGCACTGATGCTTGAGATTCATTCTGTAAAATGTCCCACCAAAATCCCACCACATAAATTATGGTTTTCTTTGTTAAAAAATAAAAATAAAAATGCTGTACAAACTCTTCTTGTCCATACAGAGTGTCTGGGGAAGTGTCTTTTATGGTTTTTACTGGATAATATAACAGTAAGAAAATTGTCTTTGACCAAACAGATTCATAACTTTTGATTTAAACTTTCTCATTGAAAAATCATTCCATAAGAACAGCTTCATCTTTTTTTCCAATCATTCAGCTGAAAATGCCCCAAAGTCGTTCTTTACTAGTTGGAGATTTCTTTGTGCTTCAGTTCATCCCAGAGCAGTTTATTAGGACGTCAGTGCAGTAACTGGGCAGATCATTCCCTGAGAGATATCACTCTCTCTCACAGCCCTCTAAAGAACGTTTACAGACCTCTGACGGACGCTTCGGCTTGGTGTATGTTTTATGGTGAAGTCGGTTTCAACGAGCCGCAGTCCAGACGGAACCGCATAATGTTAAAGTATGGAATTGTTGCCATGTTGGTTCATTTTACCCGGTCTCCAACGCTCCTGTTCGAAAAACAAACCATTAAGCTTCCACCTCCATGTTTCACTGTAAATGTGTGAGAAGGTCTGCTAACGTTTTCTCTTCAGGTCGACATCATACACAAGTTCTTCTGTTAGAGACACATTCGGACTCGATTGTGACAAAAAACTCGATTGTCTGAAAGAAAAAAAAACATCAAAGGGTTTCTACACTTTTAATAGGAGTCGTAACTGTTACTATTGAAGCAGTAACGTATTTTCAGGAGCGTTACGATATAAACTCGTTGTTCGTGTCAAAACGGGAATTACTCTCGATTTTCCCCATAAAAGTCAAACGATGACTCGATTCAATTTGTCATAGATGTACTACTGTTTTTGCAGCAACACTAGGTGTCATTTTAGCACGTGCCACGATACCGTAGGTTTTATACTGCAGTAGCTTGTTGAAATGAAATGAAGCTCTTCATCTGAACTTAGTGTTTTTTTTTTTTTTCTCGCTTACTCACTTGAACCAAAGTTGAATTTTATTCAGGCTAAAATGACAGGGTGTGTAAACGCTCTGACTAACACTATTGTAATGTTCTATTTATATTCCCATCTGACCTACCCTCTCGCTCGTTTGTTTTTGCCTGCAATCCCACATCTAAAGTAGACCTTGTTATTGCGAAGGCGATTCTTTTTAAAGGACACGCTCCGAGTGGTTGACCATTCCGTCGGATTGGAACGTGGTGTCGATCGAAACAAAAAAAAAAAGCTCACAAACGAAAATCACTTTCCGGCAGATATCTCATTTAGACCTTGACGGATTCTTTGTTAATGCACAAGCTGTGAAAATGTGTGAAATGCGTCTGTGGTGCACACACACACACGCACACACACGCATTCGCAGGTTCTGTGGACAAAACATGCCGCATCATTTGCATTGCATCAAACGGATGCCAGAAAGTTTTACAAGCGTGTGGCTTTGCGATAAACACTTTTTGTGTTAACGTGCAACATATAAGAATACAACGACTGTGGGTGTTCAGTTACAGCCTGAAATCTACATTCACATTTTTTTCCGTCTTGTTTTAAAGCTGTATTTTGACATTTCTAAAGCGTTGTACTGGCGGTTGCCAGTAATTCGTTTATAGTTCTCCCTGAACAGGATTTTATAGAAGGTGCACATTTTGTTTAGCGAATGAAGAACAAGTCAAATAGTTTCTTGAAGCATCAGGATGTCGTGCGATTCGAACGATTATTTTTTTTTAAGTTAAATCCACCTCGTATTTATATTTACTATTACATATTGAACTACAGTTGATGCATAGCTTTCTGGAGCTACATTGGAACCGGATTGCACCGTGAGGAACTTCTAGCTTCATCTGGGCCGTTTTTTTTCCCACATCAGTAATTCTTTCTTTGATGAAATTACGAATTTAGCGTCAACATTTAAGCTTTGTTTGATTTTGCATTATGCAAATCGACGAAGCACCTGATGAGCATGAATTTCTTTTTAGGGGGTGGAGCTTATTTATTTATTTATTTATTACATTTTAAGCGTTCTAGTGTTCATTTCTTTCCTTTCGCACCATCATCCTGAGGCTTTTCTTTTTTTTCATCTTAACGTGTAGCCTTTAATTTAATCAATTCCTGGTCTAGGTTCAGATTCACATTCTCTGGCAAAAGTATTGGGACACCCGTCTTTTCCAGCCATGCAGGCTTCTCGTTTACCACAAAATTGCTTCCCTCCTCCATGTTTGACTGTAGGTGTGAGAAGGTCTGCTAACATATTTTCTCTTCTGTTGTTCATCTCGCAGAAGTTCTTCCACAGAACGTTCTTCCACGCATTCACCGTCCAGTTCTTGTGCGTGTTTGTCTTATTGCTCGTTCGCTGCAAAGAACCCTAAGGGACGTGTGCGTGTCTCGGGAAGCGATAGAAGAAGACGGGTTCTGTAGCTGTTCAAGCAATAACGTATTATAAGGAGCGTATTGATATAAACCTGTTTTTCGTGTCGAAGCCAGAACTGCTGACTAAGCAATCTGAGTAGTGGTCCAAGTTCAGACACATTCTGTGGCAAAAGTATTGTGACATCTGACTTTTCTAACCATTTGTCCTTCTTACTCAAACTTTTACCACAAACTTTGAGGTGCACAATTGTTTTGGATGCGGTGGCATTACTTTTCTCTGAGCTACGAGACCAAAAACTGTTCCAGCTTGACCATATTTTGCACAAAGCCAGCTATTGTGAAGATATGCTGGGTTACATGGATTGAGGTGAAAGATCTTGAAGAGCTTTTGAAACCCTCTGGAATAAATGTGAATGCTGACTGCACCCCAGACCTTCTCACCTCACCTACATCAGTACCTGACTTTATTAAACACCCTTGTAGATGAATGAGCACCAAATCTCCACAAGATCTAGTGCAACCTCTTCCCAGAAGAGTGGAGGAAATTGTAACAGGAAATGAAGACTAATTGTGGAATGGGATGTTCAAAAAGAACATCTGATGATCAGGTGTCCTTGTAGTACATTGTCAGTTGTGTCCTCTATAAAAATGTGGAAGTGTTTTTTTTTTTCTCTCAAAGTGCATGACACATTACGACTCGTTCGTATTACAGGAACTGAAAGTGATCTCAATCTCCTCCTCTTTGTCGTATTTTTTTTATTCATCTTCGCTTTAGCCTTTTCTTCGAAGCGAGAATGTGGTGAGGATCCCTCACTGCTCTGTTCTACACGGATAATGGATAAGGAGATGACGAAACCGTTTCCAAGCACAGCGTTTCTTCGGGTGGAGCTGAGGTCAGGTCTAATATCCGTGTCCTCATGAGGGAGCTCTTGACTGCTGTGTCTCGTTCAGCGCCAGGCTTTCGGTCATGCTGCGGATCTCTGAGAGCCAGAAAGTGTAATTATATGTTCACGTCTGATTTTTTGTTCACGTTTAGGAATTACAGAACGCATCGATTTTCTAGTACAGTCTCAAGTTTAGCCTTCTTGTTTTTGTTTTTTTTTGCAATGAAGATGTTTATTTTGAACAAAACATTTGGTTATGCAGCGTGTATAAGGAGAAGGTTTGCATAACCGTCCCATACACACACATGCAAACCTTCTGGTTTTCTTCAGACTTGGTGACATTTTAGATTGACACTATTGACACTTCAAAATGTCATTTAAATGCTTTTTTGCACTTATGCTGTTTAAGAATTTTTCCTACAGCTCCTGGTAGAGCTTTTTAATTGTATTTTTGAAGGGATTTTCCAAAAAGAGGCTGTGAAACCTTGAACGAATTTTATTGTAAAAAAAAAAAATTTAAAAACAGAGTTTTGGTGTTATTGACCAGGACGGTCTGAAGATGGCGCTGTTGTGTAACCTTTAGGAGCATGCGCTTTTTACATGCGCATTTACTGTCAAAAAAAGATGCCAGCACTTAAAGATAAAATCGATTTGTATTTACACAAATCTCAGCAAATATGTACACAGGATTAGATGCAATTGAAGGGCTTCTGTTAAAAACATGTTAAACATCAAAATGATCTTCATGACCATGGTGTTGATGCTGGTGCCAGATGGCTGGTTTGAGTACTACGGAAATTGCTGATCTCCTGAGGTTTTAACACGCACATCAGTGTGTATGGTGTACATATACAAGTGCCAAAAAAACGTGTGCCAGTTCTTTGTGCAGAAGCAGCATGTTGATTAAGGAGATTGGAGGAGAATGGTTAGACTGGTCCGAATCACAGGAATTGTATGTTAGCTACCTATTAGAGGTTGACCGATTAATCGGTTTTGCAGATTAATCGGCACTGGTAGTTAATTCCTGGAACTATCGTCTATCGTCAAAAATCCATACCGATCCTTTTTCCGGCTTCCGTTCTGCTGTCATTACGAGGGCGGCCTCTAGAGGCGAATCACTGAAGCGCACGTTATTTATCGTTTATTATTTATATTTATACGTTACTATAATTATTTTTCATGATTTCGTACAGTTTTTTGTGTGATATATTCCAGTACTATTTGACTTTTTATTTTACATTCAAATCCACTTTTGGTTGCCCTCCACTACAGCCGTGGTGAGCAGAAAAGTATGTCGGAATGCACAAAGCAAACCTTAAGAAAACACAAAGATTTGTGTTAGTAGACAGATCGAAAATGACCTCTGGCTCCTGTCAGGTACAGCAAATGAAGGCTATATTGGGTTTCGTTGAAGATTAGAGCAAGTGTTGGGTTAGTTTTGATGAGTGTGTTCCCATTGTAGGGTCAGATATCTGTGTTTGGCTGACAGGAGCGGGATCTACCGTGGCCTTCTGCCGCTCTGAAATGCGTTTCTGTTCAACACTGTTGTAAAAGAGATCAATTGAGTAACTGTTTCTTTCCTGTTCGCTTGAAGTCTGTGTCTCCTTTTAACAAGGCAGAACTGTTTCTCTGAGTTTTTTTTTTTTCTCCTTTTGTTGCTCCCCAATCGAGCCCACGTTCATTTCGCAGGTGATC
This sequence comes from Silurus asotus, assembly GCA_024362625.1. NCBI lineage: Eukaryota > Metazoa > Chordata > Actinopteri > Siluriformes > Siluridae > Silurus > Silurus asotus. The sequence continues at coordinate 516,929 of MU558737.1, read as the reverse complement.
GACAGACGCTTAAAAGCACTCGTCCTTCGCTTGCATTCTAGTCGTTCTTTCATTTTGAGAGGAAATTTATCATTGTTAATAATTTTCCCTTTCCCCCTCTCTCGTCCTCTTTTTCTCTTTCTCTCTTGAGCTTTGATGTTAAATCACGGTTTTGATGCGTTTCCACTTATGCAAATCTTGTGCGATTTTGGCCACAATTTGTTCGTCTGAGACAAATTTCGAAAATCCCAAAAGACTCCTACAATCGGAGGCTAAAATCTCTGATCTGGATTGACACGTTGACTGACAGCCGATCATTTCTTTTCCTCCAATGAATTTCCTGCAGTGTCTGAACATTTCAGACTCTTCCTACAGTGTGACATGGGTCACATACAGTCAGACAAGCAACAATCGCGATGGACTATTAAAAATCATCGCACAGTGTGAACCCGGAATAACCAACCACCTCAAAAAGATCAAGCGGCTTCGGGTCGCATTTGTACTCGTGTTGGAAAGAAGTCATCGCTAATGCCTGGCTTCTCACTGCTTTCTCCTGGAGTTATGGGAAGTTGGTGGGGCTGGGGGTCGATCTTAAATAGTCTGAGCTGCATTTTATGTATCATTAGATCACATCGTTAGGGCCGAGTTCGGTTCTCTTCCCTCCTGTTAGCAGGATGTCAGCGATGATTAAAAGTACATCTAGTGTTGAATAATGTCACTCTCCTGATTAGTTTTTCACTCTGGCTGGATTGGAGCTGTGTGTGTGTGTGTCTGGGGTTTGAAATAGTGTTACTGGCTGATGGAATAAATATATTAAAGTGGTCATAATTAAATCCCTTAAATCTCTCTCTCGGCGCTGATTTGCGTCAGGAGGCGCGAAGCATCGTCGCACGATAATTTCTCTGCAAACCCCGTTTACGAATGTCGGCTTTGATTTTACTGCGTATCTGCTTGGTCTAGTATCAATGAATCAATTATGATGGGGGTAATAAGGGTAAATAATGGGGGGGGAAAATGCTAGTGGCTGACCCCAGTACAGCGTTCTGTATATCATCTCTGTCTAAAACACGTAATTCGGTCACAAGGTTTCATCGGGTTACATCATATTCAGTTCAACATTCCGCCTGTCAGTCAGACACTTGCCATAAAGTAGCTGCTAGTGGAGAATATAGATCAGGATGTGGAGGAGAATGATGGCTGCAACTGACAGTTTTGCATCGTAATAAACTGAGAGTATTGTACCTTCCGATAAAAAGCAATCAGTACGTATAGTTTGGTAGACTGGAACGCCGCAGGTCCACACGAAGCACTTCTACAACGTATTAATGGTGAATGCTTGGTTTAATGTGCCTGTTTGGTGATTAAAATACATTGTTGGCACAAAGTTGGAAGCCCACAGATATATAATGGTTTTGTATGCTGTAGTATTGAATTTCATTGGATGAATTTTTAACCATGAACATTGTCTCAAAGCAGATTAACAGAGAAAAAATTGAATAAACTAGAGGTTGACCGATTTTACCGATAGCTAGGTTGAATTGTACTTGCTGATAACCGATTAATCATCTGATAGTTTTACAAATGAATGACGGATAAAATAAACAAAACAGACATATCATTCTTTGTAAAATAGTCCTGAGCTTTATCACAAAAAAACAACAAAGAAAACTGCTGAATTAGAAAAATGTGCTAGAAAAAAAATATGAATATTAATTCTATTAATAAATATTGAGGAAAATAAGACATAAGTAAAATGTAACACTTCAAATCAATACAAAAAGTTTAAAATATATATATATAAAAAAAGACGCTTCAGACAAGTAGCACGTGGCATCAGTGATTCGCCCCCTAGAGGCCGCTCTCGTTCTGTATAATGCAACCCGGAAAAACTGTCTGTATGGCACAAATGAATCAGTTGACCTCTGGTATAAAAGAATGTATACGTTTAGTGCCTATGAGTTTGTTCCTTTTAGTTGTAAGTTTATCTCTAATGAGTAAACAAGTGACGACTGTGGCAAAGAAAAACTCTTTGAGATGGTATAAGGAAGAAGGCTTGAGTGCAACCAGACTCAAACAAGAACCTCATCCTCATCTGGGTTGCACCGAATGTCCATTCATTACAGTTCCATCATTGCTGGTGTACTGTTCTGCGTGCAAATGCAAAAGTGTTCATGCATACTGCGGTGCTGAGCCAGTGTAGTAGACTGTGATATTAATTACAGTACAGGGTGAATGATTGATTCTGATGTTTTTGTCTCCGTCTCTTTGTGCAGCAGCGATGAGGGGTTGAAAGACGTGCTGTCAGACTGGGACTTGGACATGGGCAGCACCGAGCAACAGAAGGACAGCAACGACACACTGAACAACGGGCACCGCAGCGACCAGGAAGCAGCACGACGCCTGGCGCGCCGCCTTTACCACCTGGAGGGCTTCCGTCGCTGTGACGTAGCCAAGCACCTGGGCAAGAAGTGAGGAAATTTAAAAACACACACACTTTCCCATGAAATTCATTGTAAGGTTGAATTCCAGGCATCGCAGTCACCTTCAGAGCAGGACGAACGCCAACGTGCCATGTCTCACCTGCTGGTCTGACACATCTTGACTCATTCGAGATGTTCTCCCGTATTACATGGTTTCGTCAGGTGCCACACACGACGTTTAGGAGCTCACACAATCCACACGGATAGCATATCCGTGACCGTTTGAAGAAAGTCATTGATGTGTGCAGCAGATGTCAGTACAGCAACATCATCCACGCTTTGCTTTCCTCACCCTTCTGTTTATTCTTTAAATAGGGTTCAAATAGTCACCAAGCCACTTCACATTAAACCTGAAGGTGAAATACTGCTGAAAGGTTTTATATCCGTATGTCATTGGAGTGCAAAATGCAATTCTAAGTATGAGACCTCAGGAAAAAGCCTTGAAGGATACGGTAGTTAAAGTTTATTTTATATATATATATATAATGGCTTCTGCTGCTTGATATGAGTCACTGCTGATCTTCTACTTTATGAAGAATACTCTCTGCTTACAACTGCCAAAAGAAATTGAGATTGGCTTTGTATGATCCTTGTAGGTTTCCATACAAAGCCATGGAAGTGTTCATTAGCGTCTTTATAATTTTATATTCAGGGTCAGATAAATCTGCAGGAAGAACTTGGGCTTGTGTACTATTACGTGACTTTCAGCTCACTGGTCACTGCCACCTCCCTTCAACCGAAGCAGTAGTTTTTCGTTTGATATGTAAAATGCAACACGCTTCACTTTGCATGCATTAATGCTGAAACAGCACGCTTCACTCCATGCACCAGGTTTCTGACTTCCTTTTCGTTCCGTCGCTGTGACGTAGCCAAGCACCTGGGCAAGAAGTGAGGAAATTTAAAAACACACACACTTTCCCATGAAATTGATTGTAAGGTTGAATTCCAGGCATCGCAGTCACCTTCAGAGCAGGACGAACGCCAACGTGCCGTGTCTCACCTGCTGGTCTGACACATCTTGACTCATTCGAGATGTTCTCCCGTATCACATGGTTTCGTCAGGTGCCACACACGACGTTAAGGAGCTCACACAATCCACACGGATAGCATATCCGTGACCGTTTGAAGAAAGTCATTGATGTGTGCAGCAGATGTCAGTACAGCAACATCATCCACGCTTTGCTTTCCTCACCCTTCTGTTTATTCTTTAAATAGGGTTCAAATAGTCACCAAGCCACTTCACATTAAACCTGAAGGTGAAATACTGCTGAAAGGTTTTATATCCGTATGTCATTGGAGTGCAAAATGCAATTCTAAGTATGAGACCTCAGGAAAAAGCCTTGAAGGATACGGTAGTTAAAGTTTATTTTATATATATATATATAATGGCTTCTGCTGCTTGATATGAGTCACTGCTGATCTTCTACTTTATGAAGAATACTCTCTGCTTACAACTGCCAAAAGAAATTGAGATTGGATTTGAATGATCCTTGTAGGTTTCCATACAAAGCCATGGAAGTGTTCATTAGCGTCTTTATAATTTTATATTCAGGGTCAGATGAATCTGCAGGAAGAACTTGGGCTTGGGCACTATCACGTGACTTTCAGCTCACTGGTCACTGCCACCTCCCTTCAACCAAAGCAGTAGTTTTTCGTTTGATATGTAAAATGCAACACGCTTCACTTTGCGTGCATTAATGCTGAAACAGCACGCTTCACTCCATGCACGAGGTTTCTGACTTCCTTTTCGGACACTACACTGAATTTCTGCTTTATTTGTATTGCTTTAATTTTTGCTGTTTTACAATGGACATTGTCCCAAAGCAACTTTATAGATCGCAGATATATGCACAATAAATCAAATTTCATTGATGAAATTGGCACGTCTTAAATTTATTAAATACAATTTTTAAAAATGTGAAACGTATTAAATAGTAAAACCTCATTCGGGTAATACAGACGTGTATATAAGTGTGTGCGTGTGTGGAAACGTATTAAATAGTAAAACCTCATTCGGGTAATACAGACGTGTATATAAGTGTGTGCGTGTGTGTTTTACATTTTAAATATTTAGTTTTCTAAAGATATGATCTACTTAACTCTTCTACTTGTTTCAGCAGACTTTAAAAAAATGCCTTAACTTCTTTCCATCCTTCATTCATTTACTCTCTCGATATGCAGAATTGTCAGGATTTTCACATTTTAAGGGAAATTCTTGAAGCTGGACATAAAACGAAAAATTCCAAATCGCTGGACTGGCGTTAAAAACGCTCTCATTTGGACCCGAACTAACAGCAGGTTGCGGATTGTTATCTTAAAATTGTAAATATCATACAATATATAATGTGTGTACATGTATATAAAGCGTTTATCTTTATTGATCAAATCAGTGGCGGCAGTGGGAAAGCAAAGCTCCCTGAGATGGCATGAGGAAGAAACCTTAATTGGAACCAGACTCATCATCATCATCTGGGTGACACCCAATGTCCATTTGTTACAGTTCCTCTACACTAAAAGTTAAAAGTATTAATAATCAGTCTTAATAATATTTACAGGTTGAGTAATATTTATTTAATGATATGCCAGACATAAACGACATTGACATACAACTGGGTAGTTATGGATCAATAACAAAGCTTTTCGTCTATCATGGCACAAGCGAAGGTCCGAGCCGGAGAATTCTGACAGATGTGCATGCGAGTGGTCTATAAGCCCTTAGGTTCCAGTCAGAAGGCTGATTAATGCTTCAGTGTTTATACCCATTTTCTGACATTCTTCCCAAAGCCATATTTGAGCTAGACTCCGTTAAACGATTTTCTCTGCATGCTGATTTCCAGCCTTTTACAGTCTGCACTAAGAAAACCTCGATTCTAAGAATAAAAACCAACATAAAAGCCAAAGTTCATAGAAAAAGAAATCATCAGATACGTCAGACATCGAATATTAGTGCATTCAGTTCTAAAACAGGTACATCCACATCTATACACGCATATGTACATATCAGTATATATCCATATACCCACTGTTTACTGCACATATGCTCATCAGAAATATAGAAAAAAAGAAATCAGAAAAAGAGAAAATTACGCATGTATCAGGGCCGTGTATCCGCAAGAATCTGGCGATACGATACGCATCACGATACAGTGGTTGCGATACGATATTTTGCGATACTGTAAGCAAGGCGAGGTATTGGGATATTTCTCATTTAAGGAATAGGATATAATTTCAGGATTTTATCGCTTTACATGAACACAATTTTATTTTTACACCGTACATTTGGTTCAAAAATTAAATCAGGTTTTGAGATGTTGCCGATTTGGTGTATTTTTGCCGCGTGCAAAGCAAATTGTTCCAGTTCATGATTTACAAATGCTGTTTTGTACAATTGGTTCCATTTAATTAGTCCATTGTGATTTCCAGTCATTTCTTTAGAGTAGGAATGTCCTGTAATAACCTTTTTTTTTTATATTCTTTTTATCAGCCACCAGCAATATATTCATGAAATATTTCTTTCTTGGTAACATTCTGGGTTTTTGTTACCAGAAACGTAAGACTGCCAAAAGGTATCACACGTTTATTTGTATTCATTTCCATGACAAATGTCCGAGGATAAAATCCGAATTAAAGTCTGATCTCCGATATCGTAAACTGCGCTCAGACACCTGCTGTTTATCTCCGATCTACAGGCCTCGGCTCAAACGGAAATGATACGGCGTTCCCTCTCGAAATGAACACAGCCGCACGGTGTGTCCGAGACTCAGAGTGCACTTCGAAATCAGTTCTTTATCTTCTCTTGTCGTATATGTCTGAGATTTTTTACCAAAAATGTCCATTATTTCAAGATGAGGCTTTTGCTTTTGATCAGCGAAATCGGAAAAATCGGCCAACATTGGATTCATTTTTTAGTTTGAAATGTTCACCTGTAAATGAAAGCACTTTAGTGTAGACGTGCCCAAAACCTTTTCCTATGAAAGGTAAAAAAATAAATCTAACTTTTTAAGCTTCTTCTAGCATTTTAAAACAGCTTACAGTTGATCTCATTTATTCAATATTTAAGCAGTTGAGGGTTAAGGGCCGTGCTCAAGGGCCCAGCAGTGGCAGCTCGGTGGTGCTGGGATTTGAACTTACGACTTTCCTATCAGAAGATCAACATGTTACCCACAGAGCTTTGACCTCATACCATACTTGTGTATATACAAGTAAAATTAGAGTTGCCATGGTTTCCTGCATTTATGATTTCATAATAATAATAAATAAATAATAGTAATTGAAAAACATGACCCAATTAATCCAGTTACACAGGGTGGTGCAGGGAAAGGGGTAATTCTGAAACTAGCAGTTGGAGACCCCGGGTTCCAAAGTGGTTCCTCACCGGAGCGTTATTGTTTCTCTGTTTCTCTATCTGCATCCTATCTGCTCTATATTGCATTTTTCACTATGTAAGGATGTTCCATCACCACGTCCTCGTACCGACTTGTCCATCACGCGGCCTCGCCGTGTTTCTGAAAACACGCCGAGCCGTTCTGCGCTGCTTGTTGCCAAGGCGACGCGTTTGTTTAATTTGCGAGCTTTTCAGTTATGTGTGGGTACGTTTATGATTTGTTTTAATACAAGATCATGATGTCCAATCTCTGACCTGGTTCAGGATTGGATTCACCACTGTTATAATGCAAGAAAATCTATAAAATAATTATAATCTGAGGTCATAGATCTGAGTTTTGAATACAAATGTGAACATCATGAACCCACACTTGGTCTAAAATATTTCTTTTTTTTTCCCGTCTGCCTGCTGGTTTGAGTCAGCTCTCTCTCTCCTCTCTCCATCTTTCTGTTTCTCTTTCCCCCATTCTCCCTCCCTCTCACACACACACACACACACACACCCACACACACACACAGCCTCTGTAGAGGTCTGGAGGACAAAGCCACCCTCCTGTATAGCCATCAGTCCCTTTCCTCCATGCTTGATGTCATGGGTTTGATTTGGTGCAGTGGAAGTCTGTGTAGGCGTTTATATAAATCTCTCTCCCTCTCGTTCACACTCTCGCCTGTTGTCTTGTCTTGTGCAAACTCCTCCCTCTTTGTCCTTCTCCGTTTCTTTCTTTCTTTCTATCCTAATTTGTCTTTTTGTCCTTAACAAGCAGTAAATGAATGTCCTCGCCCAGGGCCCTCGTTCACTCAGCCCTTTAAATAAAAAAGCGTATTGTTTCTCATAAACGTCTCTGAAGTTGAGCCAAATGGAGACGCTGTGTTTACACCTCATCTTGAAAACTGTTGTTTTTTTTCTTCTTTCTTTCTATGTCTTCCAACAGCAACGACTTCAGCAAGATGGTTGCCGAAGAGTACCTCACTTTCTTTGAATTCACAGGGATGACATTGGACCAGTCGCTCAGGTAGACACCATTACAGCACACAATCCTCAATACTCAATACAGATATCTCAATACACTTATACGGACAAAAGTATTTGGACACTTGACTTTTCCAGCCGCACTCTGTGGCTCTTCCTCAAACACAGCTGTAGCATGTTCCAACATGACAATGCGCCTGTGCACAAAGGCAGCTCCATGAAGATCTGCTTTACATGGGACGGAAGATCTTGAGTGGCCTGTTGAACATCAACACCTGACTTTACTAACACCCTTGTGGATAAAGTACACTCCACTATCTTGTAAAACATCTTCTGGAGGATAACATTGGATGGGGATTAAATGTGAAGTGCTTTGTTTAAAAAGAAGTACAAACCAATATTACGTGTCTGTAGGTGTCCACAAACCTTTGTCCATATAGTGTATATGATGTGTAAAGAAATCAGAAATAAGACTAAAGATTTATTGTGGTTTTGGCATGTACAGGTTTATTTATTTTTTATTATATTGAGGAAAATAAAAGACATGCATTCAAACTAAAACAAAAAGTAAATACATCCAAATAAATTACAGTTACAGCCAAAATTCATAAAAAAAAGACACTTGAAATAAACAGCACGTGGTGTCAGTGGTTCTCCTCTAGAGGCCACTCTCGTACTCTATAGCGCAACCCGGAAAAACTATCGCCGCCGTTTTTAATCTGCAAAACCGATGACCTCCATTAGAAACTCCTTTCACACTGTTTTATCATCATACAGATGTTTTTTTTGCTGAATTCAGATTGCTCAGTTGAAGCTCGGGTTGTTTGGCTGTATGAATGCTTTGCATCAAGATTTTGTGGATTATTGTTTTCTTGTTGTTTTTCTTTCCTGTTTGTTTAGATCCTTTCTCAAAGCTTTTGCACTAATGGGTGAAACCCAGGAACGAGAGCGGGTTTTAATCCACTTTTCTAATAGGTACTATCAATGTAACCCCACCATCCTCGCCTCACAAGGTACTACACTCTTTTAATTCTTTATCAAATGTTTTTATTCGAATAGATAAACAAATCCAACATCAGTAAATATTTAATAATCATACATTTGCTCATTTAAAAGTTATTAGTGAGAACACTAATGTTCATGTCTTAAGATAATCAACTGCTTTATTTACATTTTCAATTTCAGTAAAGATTTTTGTAAACGATGAAGTTAGAATTTTTCAGTTTCTCAGTCTTTTCCTTTGCACCTAATGGCTTTCTTACCTCCCACCTCCCAGCCTATAGATTACCCACAGATCAACTCTACCCCAAGTACACAGGGGTATTAGCCATTAACTGGGTAGTATCACGCTCGCTCAGCTCAGGCTGATAAATGACAGCGGAAAGACGAGCAGAGGTTCAGCAGAAGGTCACACAGAGATAACCTTTCCAACAATTTACCCTTTAAACAGTAAAAAAGATTAACAGAATTTCAAAACAGTATTCCCCCCACCCTCCCATGTCTATTGAACAATTAATAAAATCAGACTTTAATGCCTTGGGTATCGTTTGTCTACGTTTGATGCTTTGAGTGTCATGTCTCCCCCGTAGCAACCGTCTTGGTAACAACAAGCCTGTGTGACCAGTAGATGGTAAAAGCTAAAACGGTCTCCTTGTTGCTAAGACTGTTGCCATGGAACTGGCGATACACTTTGGCCCAGTAGAGAGATGGATGAGATCTGCATGTTTACAGGCTCTTGAAGTTACAATTTCAAAATGCAGCATATAAAAAAAAGGCAACATGGAGAAAATTACATTTTGAAGTACGTGCCTCAAGCTGAGTGTGTAATCGCACTGACCGTTCTCCTGCCGCCCGAGAAAGCCACGGCTGAATAATTACTCACGCATCAATCTGTTTTTGTTGTTTGTTTTTTTTTGCAGACGAAGTGCATTGCCTTACTTGTGCTTTAATGCTGCTGAACACAGACCTTCATGGACAGGTACGGTCTTCACCACTCTTTACTCATATCGACTGGTGTTTACTGTATTGATGGTTGATACTGGAATCAATGAGCACCCACTCTTACCGCCACAATGGAAGTGAAAAACGAGAGCGTAGCCCAGTATGAACGCGAATCCAGACGCTGGTGTGAAAAAGTGTTTGCCCCCTTCCTGATTTCTTTTTTTTTTTTTTTTTTGGCATGTTTGTCACAATTTAAATATTACAGATAACACAAGTGAACACAACATGCAGTTTTTAAATGAAGGTTTTTTTATTAAGGGAAAACAAAATCCAAAACTACATGGGCCCCGTGTGGGAAAAAAAAGTGTTTGTCCCCTAAAAGCCAATAACTGGTTGGACCACCCTTGCGATAAGTCTGTTAGAGCGCCGTGGAGGAATTTTGCTCCACTCATCTATGCAGAATTGTTGTAATTCAGCCACATTGGAGGGTTTTCGAGCATGAACCGCCTTTTTAAGGTCATGCCACAGCATCTCAATAGGATCCAGGTCAGAATTTTTTTTTACACCACTGTATGTATAAATATGTAGATAATACAGTATGTACAGTATGGAACCCTCAGCCCACACACACACACACCACAGACAATATTAATCACAGGAAAACAAAATATACTTTTTAATTTAATGATTAATTGATTAATACTAAGTAATGGTTTGGGGTCAGTACTGTTATCGGTGTCAGTGCATACCAAAACATTTACTCCGTCTGATAATACAGTTTCGGTGCATCCCTACCGCATGGTACAGGCATTTTCTTCTTATTTTTTCCCCCTATTTCTATTTTTCACTGTAGCTGTTACAGCAGTTTATAAAGGAGCTCGGCTCAATGAATTTGCCTGTTTGCTGTGGGATTTCTGTCACCCCCTAGAGGTCAAGGTCGAAACAGCTTTAAACATAACACTGAAGCAAAAAAGCTTTATCCGGCCTGTACGCTTGCAGTTATGTGGTCTAATACGTGGTCTATTCATATCTGGTTCTTCCACAAACTGTTACCACAAAGTTGCATTGGATGTATTTGGATGTGGTAGGATTAGATTTTCTCCTCACTTGATCTAGGAGACCCAAACCTGGACAAAAGCCAACTGAAGATATGCTTTACATGAGTGCAAGTTCTCACCACAATATAAACTGAACACCTTTTGAGCATGACAGGCCTCCTCTCCTCTCCTCACCTGACTTTACTAAAACTCTTGTGGCTGAATGAATCTCACACACACCTCCACAAGCACACTCCAACATCTGGTGGAACATCTTCTCAGGAGAGCGGAGGTTATTATAACAGCAAATGGGAGCTAAATGTTGAAAATGGCTACCACAAATGTAACACGTTACTATAATATTCAGGTAGACAGGTGCCTGAGATTTTTGGGCTGCTCATGAGTGTTAACAAGATTCCTTTTTTTTTTAAATTTGTTATAGATACTCTTCAACATCGTAGCTTCCAGTCCATTTCCTGCATATCACATCACCATTAAAATGCATTGTTTAAACAGACAGAGAAATCGGGTTTAGTGATGTGTAGCGGTTTCTTTCATCGCATTTCCCTCAAAACTCGGGGGTTATTTCATCTGCGTAATGAACTCGCAGCTTTGACACGTTTCTCAGAATAGCTTCTCCCTTTGTCTCCATAGAGCTCGATCGTGTGTCTTTATACTCACGCGGTGGCGAATCTCGGTTTTGACGTTTCCTGGCTCCGTCTCAATAGAACACATATGCGCCATGGAGACGCCAATATTTCACGCCCACATCTTGTTATTTTGCTAGACAGTCGCTTTTTGAAAGATTCATGGTAGTGGCCTTCACACAGGTGCTGAATGTGCTGTGTGAAGTTGTGTGAAATTGGCAGAGACGTGGCTCCTTTGTCAAGAAAATGTCCCTCTTTACACTCAAAGTTGGGCCGGTTTGTGTAAAAAAATAAATAAAAAATGTTCTACTGAAGGCTGCTGCTGATGTCACTCACTGAGATTGGAACCAGTGCTGATAAGCATAATGATGCTTAATTCCTTTTGGCTTTGGACTGAGAATTTGAATCCATGTAGTGCAGAATGGACTTGGCACACTGTGACTTTTTTTACTGTTACGATAGTATGTAGCGCTGACATTAAGAAAAGCCACATCAGCACATCTGCAGCTGGAACCTAATCTCAGCCCTGGCAGTGTCTTTATTTTGGCAGATATTTGTGAAGAAAGAAATAAAACACAATAGAATGTACTACTTTTGCCAAAGAATCAATAATGCAGTGGTGCTAAAATAGATTTTTTCATAATCTGTTGTGTTTTATTCCACTTATACCTCAGCATTTAGCATTTCGTTAACGTATCTTTATGGAGCTACAATATATGGCGTAAGGTTTTCCCTTAACTGGTACTTGGCCCAAATCTGTTTCCGCAAAACAAAGCTCCCGCAGACAGAGGCATAATTCATGAAGATATGGTTTGCCAAAGTTGTGGAACAACTGAGCTCCGACTTCAACCCCGATTGAACACATTCGACCAATTAGATTGCGAGTTTGCAACACAGAGGACATCCAGAATCCAATCGTGTCATTTTTCTTTGATTGGATGATCAGAGAGCGCACTAGTCAGAGCTCGACGAAGACATCTGTAGCACATGCTCATATATATTAATGGATTTGAATAGACGTTTTTTATTTCACAACGGCCGACAGGGGAGAAGGAATCGATTTGGTCGCAGATACACTCACAAGGACGTTTACAATACGACTTTCCAAGAAAAGCTGGATGTGTTTATTTATTTTTTGTTTGTTTTTTATTTTTAGCATTTGTTAATAAATGAGCTTTCAGCAGTAAAAAAAAAGATCCCCTTGAACTGAGCTCATTTATATAAACGTGGGATTGACATTACCTTCCACACCTGTCACAGCTGCTGTTCTAGAATCCAATCGGCTCACATCCAAATCGAGACTTTGCAGCAGTGCCTGGGGTATAAAAATGAGTAATAATTAAAAGGCCAGACCTGCTTGTTTCCCCCCTTCACACGCAGTGTTATGACTGATAATTAAGTCGTTTGACCTTTTTAAGCGTCGTTTTTTTTTTTTTACGAGCGCAGCATCAAAGGCATTTCTTTCCGCCAAGAGCACGGGGATTTCAGAGAGGATAAGAATCGAAGCGTGTACATCAGCAAAGAGATTCAAGAAATCAGTGCCTGGCTGCTGCTCAAACCCAATACCTAATCCTTATCAGGATCTCCAGATCCTTTCACTGAGCCAAATGCAGTGCTTCGTCTCATTCGTTTTAGGTTCGAACTGATTCCGAAGTTACTCGGATGCATCAGAAACAGGCCCCTGTGTCACTCCGGTATCGTGTGCCAGTCTGAACATTTGTCAGTGCTGTCCACCTACAAACTTGGTTGGTGCTGCCAGAAACTGTAAAGTCCCTGGAACAAACACCTTCTGCTCATTATTTTAGTATTCACAGCGACCTGCTGTCTCTAGCCTTTGTCTCTGATGTTATGACAAATCATGTAAAAAAGCCTTCGAACTGAAACCCTATATTTGGATTCAAAATTAAAAAAATAATAATGAAAACCCCACCCCGTGTGGTGTGTTTAGAGTGCGTCAGGGTCTTCCTTAACCGCCGCGAGATCGGAAGATAAAATCTCATCTATCCAATTCGTACAAATGCAGGTTGCTTATTTTTTATGTTTTCAAGTTTTTTTTTTTGTTTGTTTTTTTATTTGTATTATAACCGAACTGCATTTTAAATAAAATGTCCCATAATTTTCTGGGCTTCATTCCATTTTTTGGGTCTGGTTTGACTATTCTAGGAAACGCCAATCATTTTTTGGGATTCTCTCTCTTTTGAGTTAAAAAAAAATGGTGCAAAAGTGGTGCTAAACACAAAAAACATCCGGTTAGGGGGAACACTGTTGTACATCCGTGGTGAGCCGAAACGCTAAGCTGGGAATGGTTTTACATCAACAGCCTGAACATCCATGAAGATGCAGAGCAACTCAAAATATTTGCGGATGTATTTGGACTGTAATCAATATCAAGACGACTACAATGGGCTCAGGACAGCAGTTTACAGGAACAGTTTAGCATTTTAGCATTTTACTGTGCCGTAAACTTCCACAATAATGGAGCTGTGATGAGAATGAGGTCTGTTTTGAGTCTGGTTTTTCCGAAGGTTTCTTCTTAGTCGGGTTTTTCCTGATCATACTCACCACCGGTTGACTCATTAGGGATAAAACTTACAATAATAAGGAACAGACTTCTAGGCACTAAACTCATTCACTCTTTTGTACAACTGTTTCTCTGTAATGCTGCTTCAAGACCATGTCTAGTGTTAAAATCGCTATACAAATTGAATTGAACTTCGGGTCAAAAGACTGCGAGTTTGAATCTGAGCACTGCTGAGCCGCCCTTGAGCAATGCCCTTAACCTTCACCTGCTCAGTGTTATAAATGAGATAATAGGAAGTTGGGCATCTGGATAAGGGCATCTGTGAAAATGGCATAAATTTAACAAGTAGTAAATGTAGGAACGTTTATTTCAAGCATATTTACATTCACTGTTTGTTTTTCTTTGTAAAAAGGAAAAATGTGTGTAAATGACTGGTTTTATATAACAAGTGCTGCAAAGGATTCAAAGCAGGTTGTGTTTACCTTTGCTTTAAATTACATTCAGGAACAACACAAAACTTCTGCATTTTGCTTTTAGTTCATCTTTTAGTAACTTTTTTTTTAAAGCAAAGATTGATCCATCCATTTAACCAATCAACTACCTATACATCAACTATTCATTTATTCATTCATTTATCCAGCCAGCCAACCAACAATCTATACATCATCCATCCATCCATCCATCCATCCATTTAACCAATCAACTACCCATTCATCTATCCATCCATTTAACCAATCAACTACCCATCCATCCATCCATCAATCCATTTATCTAATCAACTACCCATCCATCCATCCATCCATCCATCTATATAACCAATCAATTACCCATCCATTCATCCATTTAACCAATCAACTACCCATCCATCCATCCATCCATCCATCCATCCATTTAACCAATCAACTACCCATCCATCCATCCATCTATTTAACCAATCAATTATCCATCCATCCATCCATCCATCCATCCATCCATCCATTTAACCAATCAACTACCCATCCATCCATTCATCCATCCATCCATCCATCCATCCATCCATTTAACCAGATATCTTCCTTTTAACTTAACTGCATTTTTTAAAATCAGATAAAAACTTGTTGAAACCAATCAGGGTCTAATGCATGATATGCTGATCGGATGTGAAGTTGTAAAATTATGTTTCGTTGTCTGGACATTTAATACGATTAAAACCTGCGGTCGCGTGTGTTAGATTCGGAATGTGCAATGCCTCAGCATTCGTTTCATCTCAGCAATGACAAACAGTCTGTATTTCAAAGGACGTTGTGTAGCGTTTATTTGAGCGATCGGTTCAAAAGAAAGAGGCCTCTTCGAAATTGAAAGGATTGCCTGCAGACAGAAAGCGTTCTCAGATGAAAGCTGGTGCCTTGCAGCCTTGCAGTTAAGGGACATCATTTATGATGAATGGAGACAGTAGGCATACACAGTTTCAGTGGCGATCATACAGCACTGTCGCTTAATCCAGCATTTCAGTAAGCGGTTAGTCTCCTGTTTCTAAGGAAGTGTCTGTGCAGTCAGACTGCTGTAAATGAACCTGACAGGATTCTGTAATTATTTACGTGCACTTGTTGAAAGGTCTGTCATGATTCTGAAATCTGTAATGTTTTTATTTGGTCATTTTTTTTTCTTGCAGTTTTTGTCGGTTAGCAATATGGGCATATTTTATAAAAAAAAAGGAACGAATCATGAAAGTGTTTGCATCCATTTTATTTTATGCCACAGCTGAATATCCAACACTTTTTCATTTAATAATAAACATGTCATAGAGTATAACTCTTTATCGCAAGTGATATTGTGATTTGTGGTGAGAGTAGGGATCAGGTGGAGAACCTGGAGAGGTGGAGGTATGTGCTGGAGAGAAGGGGAATGAAAGTCAGTAGGAGTAAGACAGAGTACATGTGTGTGAATGAGAGGGAGGGCAGTGGAGGGGTGCGGTTGCAGGGAGAAGAGGTGGAGAAGGTGGAGGAGTTCAGATACCTGGGGTCAACAGTGCAAAGTAATGGAGAGTGTGTTAGAGAAGTGAAGAAACGAGTGCAGGCAGGGTGGAGTGGGTGGAGAAGAGTGATAGCAGGAGTGATTTGTGATAGAAGAGTATCTGTGAGAGTGAAAAGGAAAGTTTATAGGTCTGTGGTGAGACCTGAGATGTTGTACGGTTTAGAGACAGTGGCATTGAGTAAAAACAGGAGTTGAAGCTGGAGGTAGCAGAGCTGAAGATGTTGAGGTTTTCATTGGGAGTGACGCAAAATTTTATTAAACCGCATCCAAAGACGTCCTTTTAAATTGAGAGCCTTCTGTTTTATGGTAACAGTTTGGAGAAGAACCACGATAGCAGGAAAGGTCATGTGTCCAAGTTCATGTAGAGTATTTTTGGAATATGTTTTCAACCTTTCCTGCTCCAAAACAAGCCCAAACCAGTAAGCTTCTACCTCCATGTTTGGCTGTGGTGGTGAGGAGGTCTGCCAACATCTTTTCTCCTGCTCTTTGTCTTAAACAAGCTCTTCTGTTAGAGCCAAATGTGTTATTATAATAATAACTGCCATGAAGCCAAGTGTTTGTTTGAGATCCACCACAGTGCCTCTCTACGCAAGACCTTACATGCAGCAGTCCATAAATTAAGTCCCCCTGAACTTTCAATATCCCCGAATAGCATGTGGAGAGTAAATAAGGCGAGCCGGATGATCCATCGCAGTCCCACTACATTATCAGGTTAATAAATGTGTCTTACTTCTTGCAGAATATTGGGAAGAAGATGACATGCCAGGAATTCATCACCAACCTGGAAGGCTTGAACGCGGGACAAGATTTCCCCCGAGATCTCCTAAAGGTAGGAGCATCCTGCTGAGCAAACCCATAAGCACGTGGTTGACCCGGTGTGTGTGTGTGTGTGTGTGTGTGTGTGTGTGTGTGTGTGTGTAAAACGATATGGGTTTTGATGATATGTCTATACGAGGACAGATGTCAATTGGTGCAACATCTCTGTTCGAAACCAGAGCTCGTGAGCCTGATGATCCAAAACATTATTTTGGTCCACCTGATCTCGGAGCCTTTATAGTAGTACTCTCGTTGGCTATTCATTCCGCATGCACCTGATATTTTTGTACACCCAATATGTCTCCTGACTTCGAAGCTAAGCACAAAAGGCTTAGATTAATTAGAGCTGTCGTCTCGGGGCAGTGGTTTGAAACGACTCTTTGGGTTACTGAGGCGTGGTGGGATCGATTGACGTGTATTTGTGTGTGGAAAAAAGTATCATCAATGCGGTTCGAGTGATTAAGCACCGTGTCGGAGCGTCCGCTGGTTAATTACCTTCAGTTTTGTTATTCGTTCCTTTCACGATTACGGCTTCTGAACACTTGACATTTCTTCGAAGTGCCTACGACATTTTCCTCCTTGCAGATGAAAAACGCCAGAGTTATTCTTTTTATTTCTTTTGTACCAGTGGCCATGCGTGCATGTGCAGCCCTCCCGCCTGGAATTCCTTTCACGTGGTCACTTTGACACGTCCAGTGCAGGCACATTAGCCGTGGCGAAAGCTTAGTCGTGCACCGGCAGACCGGAATACGCCCGTTATTGGGCGTAAGCTCTGAAACCTGGAGAAAGCCGGAAATTTGCACTTTGGCTGCCTTAAATAATCCCCCAAGCGTCTCCTACTTCCTCTTCCTCCAAACCCCAACACACACACTCTTTTAATAAAACAAACGCACCCTTATTCCGGACGCGATTTCAGCCCATGGACTACAGCAGGGCAATAACTTGGCCTCAATCCGGGCATGGCCGAGTGGAAGGGAATAATGACGCTATCCGACTAAGTGGAATGCCATCGCTGTGCTCGTCATGGCACGTCTCCTCTGCCAGCTTGGCTTGACTCCTGGCTTTTATAAGCTTTTCATTACTTACTCTCTGGAGGTCTTTCTCTTTCTCTCTCGGGACCGAGTCTCCTTATATAGGCTAACAATTTTAATCAGCGCGGAGTGCTGCTTTTAGTATTATTTTAATTAAAGGAGATGTCAAAACGCCTCCGTTTTCACTCGAAGATTCTGCCTCTTCTGAGTTTAATGGGCAACGTAAATCCATTCGAGTCGAGCGCGATCGATAACGGCATCTTCAACAAGCCTAGCGGCGTTATATTTATTGCTGGCCATCAGAACGATAATGACGGGATCGGTCTTTTCGCATCGCGCCATCACGGAAGCTCGTCGAGGCTGAAAGTGGGACTCGTCAGACTCGCGTTGACGTGAGAAATCAGAATGTTGTCGGACAACATTTTTCCAAAACAGGTAGACCCTGAAATTAAAAACATCGTAAGTCCAGACGTGGCCTAGCCTACCAAGGAGTCTTAAAGAAGGGTGATCAGTGTGCGGTAGTATACTGTTAAAAATGTAGCAAATGACATTTCATAATTTAGTGAAACAGAGCAGTTTACAGCACCGTAACATATAAACTTTAGAGTATATATGTACATGGCAGCGGGCGCGTGGATGAGCGCTGGTCTCGAATGGAGGGTGAAGCCGGACGCGCTCTGTTTCAGTGACCAGCGATGGCGATAAGAAGAAGAGAGGCAAGAGCTGAAAAATTTGGCTTTGAAACACCAAAAACAGAAAAGAAATACACGCTCTGACACCGAATAATCACTAATAATAGTCTATAGTCTTACTATCATACTGAGGCTTACACAGGGGTTTGTCTGTTAGTTCTTTTTCCTGCGCATTTAGCTATATTTTTGGGGGGAAACAAAGACGAGTATCGCTAAATGGTAGTCAGTAAGTCCTCATTCAACACCCTGGAATAGTTATTCATTTGACAAATACATTTACAGATGGTCCCTGAGTTACTTCACATTTTTCGATTTTACGATGACCATAGAGTTACAACAAAATTGCAAAAAAAAATACGGTCAATTTCACGCAAACGTAGCGGCGTATGCTCCGCCCACACCTTACGAACCGGAGCTGGTCCACTGTATAGTTTATACATATTAGTAGTGTAAATTGCTCTGTTTTGTAAATGATGTGCTGTCTTGTAAAATTATTTACAATCTCCATTACATCTCCATTGTACATTGATGTAAAAATTTAAAGTAAAATTTAATTGACAAAGTACAATTCACTTTCTAAGAAGACTTTCCGAGAAGCTTTTCTCTTGGCGAGTGCGCTGATAGTAACGGGTAACTGTGTCTCTGAAATGCTGGGATTAAAGGCAGATAAAATACTCCTTTTTTGACCTTTTGCCAACAAAGGATTTTGTGTTTGATGAGAATCCTGTCTGAGTGAGTCATTGAAAATGGCAGCTTTGGTCCATTTTAACCCTCTTTTATCTCTGGATGTGCTTCACTTCCTCTTAACTCCGAGCCCAAATTCAAGTGTGTGTGTGTGTGTGTGTGTGTGTGCTCTCAAATTAATTAGCCTGGCTATGCTCCATGTAAGTATTTAAGCATAGTCAGGGAAGTATAGAGAGTCAGGTTTTTATGACCCCCCTGCCTTTAACCAGTCGTTTGCAGGACTTGTTGTATGACGCCGAGCCGCGGTGTGAAGCAAAAGCAGAAGGATCATAATGTTTTCTGATTGTGTGCCTAAGCAGCTGTCAGGCCGCCACTCCTTCCTCTTTAACTTCCCTCAAGTTCCTCTTAATGGAAACGGGCCACTGAGCCAGTGCAGTTTCTCACCAGTAGAACAACTTGGAGATCCATATATATTTAATACGAGCAGAACATCATTTTTTTCAGAATTATGAGAATCTGTGCAATAATACACGATTGTTGAAACTAAAAGATTGGCGCAAATACGTCAAAAGGTTGGGACTAAAGCGTAGGGTTTTCGCTCCTCCCATCTGAGGTCCAACCAAATGGCAAAAAGATGCCTAAATAAATAAAACAGAGAAACTGTAAGAGCTGCTTTGCCAAAGTATCCAAGATAATCACATAAAATATACACAAGATCATCTGATTATTCATATTCTACCCAGGTAAAGAGTTGAAATCAACAACTCTGCAACAAAAGTTCTGGTGTGCCGGATTGCATATGCTTAAGGCGATCAATGCCGTAGTTATAAACTAGAACGAGAACAACGGCGTTAGCCAGACAGAATGAATTCGCTCTGTTGCTATGTGCTACTTGCATCCGCAAATGAGTGTGTTACTCTGTGTGTCGGTATTTCAGCGGTTTCCTGGTTGTATGAGTGGAATATAATGAAGGGAAGCTAGGTGTATGTGCAAAAAACGTGTCCTTGAAGCGACTTATCATAAGCAGAAAAAAAGCTAAAGATTCTGCTTTGTCATTTTTCACAGAATTACTGAAAGTGTAGTTCAATGCTAAAAGCTCCGTTGTGCTGATTGCAAGGTCAGGGGTTCCTGCTGCCGCTGTCGGGCCCTCGAGCAAGGCCCTTGACCCCTTTCTGCTCCAGAGGTACTGTATCATGAGTAACCTTGAGCTCTGATCCCAGCTGGGATATGCAGAGAAAGAATTTCACAGTGCTGCAAAGTTCTGTACATGTGAAGACTTTCTTTCCACGTACAAAACATCCTTTTCTGTTTGTTTTTGAGTCACGTGGGTCTGTATGGCAATGAACAGGCAGAAACTGTTGCTTAGGAAGTCACAGATTGTAAAAAAATTTTTTTTGAAAAAGTAAAAAAAAAAAATCACTTAAAATCAACAGCGTCTTAAAGCATGTAAGTGTTTTTGATTTCTTATTAAGAAACGAACAAAAGCTCCGAGTTTTAAAACCAGTTAAAGGCATTATCGCACTCTGCCCACTGCGCTGAAGCCAATGCCTTTTAATGACTTTCTGTTCCGAAATCACAGACCATGCGATCAACAGCAAGCCATTACTCCGAGACCTTCAAGCTAAACTTCTCTCTCTTACCTTTTAAAGAAAGCCTGCAGTGAACTCTGACATCTGAGGTTGTTTTCTGAATGTCTGCCTTCGTTACATTCAAGCACACTGTGTGACTAGAAGATGCCAGCAAAAAAAAAAAAAAAAAAAAAAGCTCAGTAGGCATTCTTTTTTAGCTTTTTGTGTTTTTTTTTCTTTTTTGTCCAGACAAAGTGAAACTTTGACATTTGAAGGCTTTCCAGGGCTCAGAAATGTAAGGAAAAAAACAGACTTGTTTTGCTTTGAGAAATGTTTTCCGGTTATGTCAGTCTGTCTGTAGGTCCACACTTTTTTATTGTGGGGTGGGTGGTGGGGGGGATCACTCTTCTGGAGTACAGGTCGTCCTCTACTTGCGATGGAGATACGTTACGACGACCCCATCGTAAGCCAAAAATATCCTAAGTTGAAGATGATCCTGTGACTGTGACGGTCTTTCCTGCTTCATGCTGATTTATCATTTTAATTTTCGGCTTTGAACTGATGTCTTTCTTTTTTTTTTCCGCTAGCAGCAGGAGACATAGCTTTTTTTGCTGTTTTAAACAGAAATAAATACACACTGATTCTCACAGGGCGAGAGATTCGCTCATCCCAGGTCCAACGTATCGGACATGGTACGTTGCTGCCTGTTGCGTGAAATGTTATATTTTTTACAGTTTTGTAGTCTAGCTATCGTCAGCGTAAGATCGAAACATCGTCTGAACATCGTAACTTGGGAACCATCTGTATTTGCAAATTATATAAAATCTAGAGCTATATTCAAATGTAAATTATATATATATATTATAAGTGTTCCCTGGTGGTCTAGTGGTTCGGATGTGGCGCTCTCACCGCTGCGGCCCGGGTTCGATCCCCGGTCAGGGAACCGCCCCCAGCCATTAGGGTTGCACAAGCCTTAGTGCCGGTCCCAAGCCCCCGGATAAATGGGGGGGGTTGCGTTAGGACGGGCATCCAGCGTAAAAACCTGTGCCAAATCAAACATGCGATTTATTATAGGAAATGATGAACTTTCCATTTGGTCGACCGGATTAATATCTGTGAAAGGAGAGCTTCATGTTACCGCGTCAGTATTCGAACGCAGAGGTGGATTTCGCACGTTTTGGTCCTGAGGGATCTGTGTGTGAGCCTCTGCTGCTTAGCTTTTTGCACCTGCCTGTAGTTTTTGTGAAGATAATCGACTGGGATTAAGACGGTACTTGTGCCAGCCGAAGTGCTGATTCTGCTCCAGAAGCTCAGTATATTTCAGCACGTTCCCAAGCTGGCTGTTGTGTAAACGTTAGATTAGCGAACGCTAAATGATCCGGTTTGGGCTGATTACAGGAATCAGAGTGGCGTAGAAACATCTATTGACATTTATTATCTATAAATGATTTGGAACGTAGACTAAACTGAGAGTAACTTTTAAACCCTAAGATGAGTTTCAGTCTCAGATTTGGAGATGTATGGAGCCAAACGCAAACATTTGAATTTCTTTGTGATCAAATGACTTTATTAACGAAAAAATTGTGAAATCAATGCTGAAAGTTCACCTTTAACTAATAGTGATCTCTTTGCTTGATCTCTTTGAACACTTCTTTCAGGTTTTCTAATTTACAGTAGCATACCAGTTCTAACGCCATTGCAGGATGCCTGGTTAATTTACACCCTTCTTCCTCACATCTCTTTTATAATGACGTTTCCTTTTTCAGACCAGGTCAGGTGACCATGAGGGTCAGCAGAATAATGGATGGATGGATTGATCTTTCTTTCTTTCTTTCTTTCTTTCTTTCCTACTCCTTTAACTAATAGTGATCTCTTTGCTTGATCTCTTTGAACACTTCTTTCAGGTTTTCTACCTTACAGTAGCATTCTTACTAACAGTACCAGTTCTAACGCCATTGCAGGATGCCTGGTTAATTTACACCCTTCTTCCTCACATCTCTTTTATAATGACGTTTCCTTTTTTAGACCAGGTCAGGTGACCATGAGGGTCAGCAGAATAATGGATGGATGGATTGATCTTTCTTTCTTTCTTTATGCCTGCTTTTCTTTTTCTTTTTCTTTTTTCATTCTTTTGTTCTTTCTTTCTTATTTCTATATGCCTGCTTTTCTTTGTTTCTTTGTTTCTTTCTTTCTTTCTTTCTTTCTTTCTTTCTTTATGCCTGCTTTTCTTCTTTCTTTCTTTATGCCTGCTTTTTTTTCTTTCTTTCTTTCTTTCTTTTTGCCTGCTTTTTTTTCTTTCTTTTTCTTTGTTATTTCTTTCTTATTTCTTTATGCCTGCTTTTCTTTCTTCCCTTCTTTCTTTCTTCATGCCTGCTTTTTTTCTTCCCTTCTTTGTTTCTTTATGCCTGCTTTTCTTTCTTTCTTTCTTTTTTTCTTTCTTTCTTTATGCCTGCTTTTCTTTCTTTCTTTCTTTCTTTCTTTCTTTCTTTCTTTATGCCTGCTTTTCTTTCTTTCTTTCTGCCTGCTTTTTTTCTTTCTTTTTCTTTGTTATTTCTTTCTTATTTCTTTATGCCTGCTTTTCTTTCGTTCTTTATTTCTATATGCCTGCTTTTGTTTGTTTGTTTCTTTCTTTCTTTCTTTCTTTATGCCTGCTTTTCTTCTTTCTTTCTTTATGCCTGCTTTTCTTTCTTTCTTTCTGCCTGCTTTTTTTCTTTCTTTTTCTTTGTTATTTCTTTCCTATTTCTTTATGCCTGCTTTTCTTTCTTCCCTTCTTTCTTTCTTCATGCCTGCTTTTTTTTCCCCTTCTTTGTTTCTTTATGCCTGCTTTTCTTTCTTTCTTTCTTTCTTTCTTTCTTTCTTTCTTTATGCCTGCTTTTCTTTCTTTTTTATGCCTGCTTTTCTTTCTTTTTTTTCTTTATGCCTGCTTTTCTTTCTTTCTTGAAAAGATGTTGTACTTCTGGTCAGAAGGTTGACGGGCACATTAGCACAGCTCAGTAGTATAATATAGAGTTAGTCTGTAAGTTGCTCTGAAAAAGGCGTCTGCCATAAATAGAAATGTTAATAGAAGGTGGAGACTCAGTGGTCATGTTGTTGACTTCTGATCAGAATCACATCTCACCACCACCAAGCTGCTCCTGCTAGACCTGTTAGCACGGCCCTTAATCCTCAAATATTAAACAAATTAGATAATCGTAAGTCTGTAAAAGGGATCTGCCATTAGGAGATCTAGATGCAACTATTCTTCTTTAATACTCCGTTAACCTTTGACCCAGCAGCTGGGGACCGGGAACGTCTTCACCATGCGGAAGCTGTTATACGCAGTGTATTAATAACAGCTTTAAGCACCGGCGTTCACCAGTCATCCAGTGCTAGCTGCTAATCCTAATCCTGGCCACTGGTCAAGCCATTCTTTGTATCATGTTTCCATGAATAACAAAGGGCAAAGGCTGACCTTTTCCAGTCATTACAGTCACGACGTCCCTGTAATCAGAGCCCCGTCCCTGCCGTCACTGTAATGAGCTTTTTTTTTTTCTATTTTGATCCGAACCACTTGGCAGCTGTTTAAAAGCTGCTGACGGCCAACAGTTTGTTCATTTATCAGTCTGAATTAATGGGATTAGAGAATAAAACGTTATGAGCAGATTGGAAGCAGGCTGAAGCAGGCTGACATTGATTAATAAGAGGTAATGAAGACATACACAAATCCCACACTGTAACAGGTAAACAGACCGAACTTCATCTTGGAAGCTTCGCATGTAACTCATGGTGTGTATTGTACATCGTGTTCAGATGTGCGGGTAAACACACTGGTAGCCAGGTACTTGGAATAAGCGTATTAAGAGTAGATGCCCAGCAGGGGGGTGTTTTCAACAAACAGAAAAACAAACAAAACTACTTTTACTTTTTTTTTTATTTAAGCCAATATGTAGCTGTGTTTAAAGTCGATGTGCCCGAACTGCAGTGCGAGCCACTTATTCTCGAATCCCATCGTCTACTGCATTACACACATCAGCATGAAGCCAGAGCTGCTTTCAGTGATTGGTGTCCACAGATGTCAAGCAATCTTTCCAGATCTGAATCCAATCACTCTAATCAGTGGTGTAGAAACACGGACAAATCTAATCAAAAATAAATAAATAATAAAGTCAGGAAAAGCTAATGTGCGCAAACCAGCTGTCCAAATATTATTACATAAAATCCAGTGCTTCAGCTATTTTCCAAGCAGACACACACACTAAGTGACTGAGCAGCACATTTGCAGTTGATTTTATAATCGCACTATATATTCCCCACCCCAAGACCTGAAAATGACCAAATAAAAATACCAATAAAATTATTTTTTAAATCAGAGATGCATCTTATTTACTTATATTTAGTTTTAATTCCCTTAATGTTTAAACGTGGGTTATTTATCGCATCTTTTTGGCACAAACCTTGCCGATGTATTAATCACTCACGAGCTACTTTTACTGGCCTCGTTTGAAATCAACTCGGCATCACTACCGTTTTGTTGCGTTGCACCTCGAGGCACAAAACACCGGAGTTTATTTTAGACCCTCATTCAGCTTTTTTTCAGGGCTGCAAGTATGTAACGAATTTGTCATTGCGTGCTCTTTTCGGCGCACCAGTAATTATTCGTCGAATGGTGATGAAGCATCGAGTTCATTTGTATTCACTACACAGAGAAGCTTTTCCTGCCAGGTCAGATGATTAGGGGTTTATTGGAAGAAATAAAAGCAATTTGTTGTTCTTTTTCTGCCCAGTGATTTTTGTTTTCATTGTAACAGGGATGTGCATCTCCATAACTGAGGCCGATGCATAGTCAAAGATACCATACAGTCAAGATACATATGAAGCAGCTACTGATGCGATTGGAACCGATGCCCCCCCATTACGGTGCGGTGCGATTTCGATTGGAAAAAATATAATGCCCTGCGTCAATATGGTGCATTTTTATTACTTTGATTCAGACAGACAGCAACTCATCGATTTATTGAAGTGCCGTCTGACGTCTAACTCATTGCACTTTCACAAATACGCCTTCGTTGTGCAAAATAAAAGAAATAAAACCAGACGGTTTTTTTCCTCTTGTGTCTGCAGGAAGTTACAGCTCTACCTCTGCCATGTTAATCTGTATTCTATGTGACTCTCAGGACACGCCTCGGTCTTCGTAGCACTCGAGAAACAGTTTAGTGGTTAGAAATTAATCTACATATCAAATATTTTTTCCAAATGATTGGTCACTTTCTAAATAATAAAAGTTTGACGACAGAATTGTTGTTTTGAATCAGCGTATACTGTTTATAAGACACCCTCTCTCCCCCCCGACCCCCCTATTGTTTTTAATTGCTTTTAATCTACGTCCTGATTGATCAGGAGGTTCAATACAACTCGCCAGATGCCCATCTCCAGAGCGACTTGTATTTATCGCATGTGTACAACTAAGCACAGTTAAGGGTCTTGATTAGGGGTCCTTCAATTGTAGTTTGATGGTGCTGCGATTTAAACTCGACCTTCTGATGAAAAGTTCAACCAGAATGGCTTCTATTTTGGCAAATTCCATCATTTTGCGAATTCTGCCTGCAACAGAAGCGAGGTCCCTCCTCGACACTCTGGCAATTTCTCTTTATATTCTGCTTTACACTGCACTTCATCCCTGAAGCACGGCTCTATTGAGTTTGATGGTCTGCATCTTCTGCCTCTGCATTTCTTCAGGCTCTAGTGTTATTGACTTTCCTTAGAGGTCAGAACTGCTCCTTTTCTTTTCTTTATGGCTGCTTTAGAAAAAATTCCATGAACAGGAAAAATATCAGTGTTTTTACTAAAGAGCCATCAAACCAGCGCTGGGAGGTGAGAGAGCGTGAAGCACTCGGATATTGATATTCTTGTTAACTTGACAAATCAGCAGCACAGTCACTGCAAGTTAAATAATTGCCTCGGCCGACAAGTCGGAAAGTCTTGGGGCGAGATTTCCACTTGTTTGAACTTAATCTGCATCGTAAGCACTCATATCAGGAGTTTTTAAAAAGATCTGTGCAGCTTTAACGTATTTAATAGTCGCAGTTAAGAGCATGAAACTAAACGTAGTTCCTGTTTGTTCGACTTTAGAATAATGTTGATTACAGTAAGATCAGTGAGAAGAGGAGAACAGTGAGAAGAGGAGATCAGTGAGAAGAGGAGAACAGTAGAGGAGATCAGTCAGTAGAGGAGATCAGTGAGAAGAGGAGATCAGTAAGAAGAGGAGAGCAGTGAGAAAAGGAGAACAGTGAGAAGAGGTGAGAAGAGGAGATCAGTGAGAAGAGGAGATCAGTGGAGATCAGTGAGAAGAGGAGATCAGTGAGAAGAGGAGAACAGTGAGAAGAGGAGATCAGTGAGAAGAGGAGATCAGTGGAGATCAGTGAGAAGAGGAGATCAGTGAGAAGAGGAAAACAGTGAGGAGAGGAGAACAGTGAGAAGAGGTGAGAAGAGGAGATCAGTGAGAAAAGGAGACGTTTGTAGGGAACGATTATACATTTATGTGCAGCAGTTTAAATGTAATGTCTGGGAGGTGGAAGGTAACGACTGTATGACTGCAGCTTTATAGGTTAATTGTTTTCCAAGTTGACAGACTGAGGCATTTCACAGGGCACGTAGGTGAGGCAGGATCTTCCTTACCAAATCTATTTTTGCCCTGACATGAAATGTAGTTATTTCACCATAAATACATGTAATGAATATATTTTACTGTTTTCCCACACTTCTTACTTTACACATGAACAAAGAGAATCATAATGATGGAAATAGATTTTTTATAACTACTTCAACTAATTATAACTTCAATTAATAACATGTTGAATTGATGATAACTTGTCATAAACAGAGTTGCTGTGAACCTGGTGTAAGTGTGATGTCTGAAAGGTTACAACATTTTCTTCATATCTGTATTCGGATTTACATCCAAAGTGGGCGGGGCTTATTTTATATGTTACATTGTTTTTTAACAGGGTCTGGCCAAAGTCTCGGTTCTGGACATCTTTTACGGGATTTCTTGACACACGTACACACACACACACACACACACACACACACACACACACACACAGTTGTCTCTTCCACTCTTGATGAATAAAGAGAGAGAGAGAGAGAATTATTTAATTATTGGATGGATGGATGGATGGATGGATGGATGGATGGATCGGTAGGCAGAAGGATGGAAAGGTTGATTAAAAGATGGATAGATCGGTATATAGGTAGATTATTAATTATTCAGATAGATGTATATGCTGTATAAATGATCAGAGAAACTGGAAGCCTTTATTTGTGTCTCTGTAATAATTACTGAGGTCATTATTATTTAAATGCTTATGTATGAATGCTGACACTTTTGTTCAAACCAAGTCATTACAGCATTATTTAGAGCTCATTAGGGCATTATTGGAGTCGTGAGGAATCGTTATTAACTCGCTACTTATTATAAACCCGTCTCTTATTACGCTTTCCTTGTCGGTTTCTCCGGCGTTTCAGTTCACACGTCCTTATATAAACCAGCATTCGTCCTTCCGTGACAGAATGTCTTACATGCTCCAAGCTTGCCATTTGATGTATTTCTTTCTTTCTTTTTTCGGTTGCATGAAAGAAAAAGAACGCTCTGATGTCTCACATCCACCCAAGGCTGACTAACCATTGCTTTAACGTCGTGCTGCTCGCACCAGATGGTCCGAGCTGCCAGTGTGGGGGTACTGCATGTGCGGTACGCCTGGCAGAAACCGCCGTGGTCACGATGGAACCGATTTGCACACAGCGAACAATTCCTGTTTAAATCCACCTATTCTTGCATCGCGCTCGCTTTCGGCGCCTTTATCTTTTAGCGTCAGTTGCGTTTGCGTGCCCGGACTGCCCTTGTGGGAGCACTAGAAAACTGCTTTCCTCTAGGTGTCGGCTTGAGTGTATTGTTAAAGTGGCTGCTTAATACAGAATAAAGAGCTACCTGCTGGGAAATGGAGGTCAGGCTGAGTGATGGCATGTGTGTTTACAGATGTGGATGTAGGACCTCTGCGTATTCGTTCAGTTTAGGTGTGCGGAGCATTAGGATTTTTTTGCTTGTTGTCCTATTTGTGCAGGGCTGAGGAAAGAGAATGCCAGACAGTGTTTTGTAAGCTGGGTTTAGGGAATAGTAGTAGTGCCTATTCGCTTAACACAACCATATAGCGAATTCTTTGATGCCATTTGATGCCAAAATGATGCCTTTTTTCCTTTTATCCCTTGTTTTAAACACTCTTTAGTAATGACACATTTTGGGGGGGGGGATTTTCGGTTGCTTCTAGTATTGGCGATGGGGATTTATTTTTTATAAAACACGAGAGAGAAGGGCTGTAAAAAATAATAATAATGATTGGTACTGAAATTTATATAAAAAAAAAAGAAACGGTATTGAGTCATGAAAATGTGCTAAATGAAATAAATGTGAATGCTTATTTAATTAATTAAATATTGGGGAAAATAAGACAAACTAAAACAAAAGGTAACACTAAATAAATAAAAACAGTTACATAAAAAAAAAAGAGACTTCAACAAAACAGCACGTGGCATCAGAGATTCGCCTCTAGAGGCTGCTCTTGTATTGCATAAAGCAACCCGGAAAAACCGCTGCTAAATCAGTATGGATTTTGGACGAAACTTCCAGCAATGAACTTTTAGAACCGATGAAGCGTTCCCACTCTACATAAAAGGTAAAACATCATAACGTTTAAATATCGCACGGAAATGATTTTGATATTCTTCCTTGTGATGGTTATGTGCTTGTGTGGTTACAGTTTGCTGTGCACATTAGTCCTGAAATCAGTCTTTAGAGGTGTAATTCTGTGTCGTCTTTTCATTCTATCTCGACCTATATATTAAAATAGCATTGTATATTCGAAAAAGAAAAAAAAGAGTCTGACAGATTTCAAAACTAATTCTGCTGTCTGGAGGATTGGGAAACCTTTCTATTTTTATGGAAGCGCATTACTCAGACCCCTTTCTAGTCATCCTTTGGTGTTTTTCTTCTTTTCCTGCCCTCACACATGAAATATCTTTCCACTGATATGTTTTGAATGAAGCCACTGCTGTCAGTGAACCTGCCAGAGAACGCATCTGTTGTTGTTTGGATTATTATTAGCATTTGTTTTTTTCAGAGTAGCCATGTACAAATTTCAAGTGTCTTCTTTCAGATAAGGATGAAAGGTTTTATATAATGAGGATGAACTCTAGGATTAAAGATGAACCGATTTATAGGTTTTTACAGATTAATTGTCACAGATAGTAGCCTGAGCTATCTGCAAAAATTCATACGGATAGTTTTTCCGGGTGCGTCCGTTACTGGAGTGACTGAGAAGGTCTGCTGTCATTACAAGAGCGGCCTCTAGAGGCGAATCACTGATGCCACGTGCTGTTCGTTTTTACATGCGAGACTGCGCGCTGAATGGAGAGCGCTATAATGCAAATTAATACCTCGGTACTCGTGACTAATGCTGAAATTGATGTGTACCGGACATGGTAGTGTTTTCCAGCTAACATGATACTCTTTATGCATCTGTTTTACCACGAGACTGAAGAGTACCGAGGTATCTATTATTTATTATTTGTATAATTATATTTGTTAATTAACATACTCCTGTTTATTTCATTTAGCGCATGTTCATTATTTAGTAATGTTTTTTTATTTTTGTAAAAAGTTCAGTACTATTTTAAATAATTATTTATATCCAGTATCCATTTAAAAACGATCTGATAATTAATCGGTTATCAGTAAGTCTGATACAACTTAGTTATCGGGAAAAAAATTTACAATTGGTCGATTCTCTGATCGATCCATTCCGTCAAAACGTTCACGAGTTTGAATTCCCGTCGTCGTTCCTTTCGATTACTTGGGACATTTCTTAAACGAGGAAGACCCTAACGCTTAACTGTGCACTACAGTCAGCAGCATGTTAAACAACGCTCGACCCCCTGGAGACCACACGCTCTCTGAGTTTACACGTACGCTTACTCGAATGCCTCTCAAAACAGTAATACGTCACTGTAATGTGTGCGCTTGCAGCATCTCCGAGCCTTTTCTATTGATTTATCGTTTCGTAATGGCAGAACCATCCTTCCCTCGAATCGCTCTAACCGGCGTATCGGCTTTCATTCGAGAAGGATTTGGACCCAATTCGCAGTCTTTGCTGAAGTAAATGACAGCGCACGGCTCTAAAGCAGTCTTGTGTTTTCCCCCAGCAGCTAATTGCCCTCTTCACTTGAGAACACAAGCAGCTCGATCTGCTCGACACAACAATAGAACCTCAGCGCCAGCAAACAGTCCTCCCACATGTTCCGCGCTATGCATCACCGTAGCCCTGACACAGCCGATGCCTCTGCACAAACGCTGGCTCCCAGCCATGAATTGTTCTATCACACTACACCTAATGTATTCTAGGCATTTATTTATTTATTTTTCCACATGGCAATCAAACGAAACCGAACAAGCCGTCGGTTATTTGATGGCACTTTTTATTCCATAGTTTGTATCAAACATTGAGATACCAAAACAGCCTACAGACCTTTAATAGTCACTGATATGTTTCCTGAATGTATTCCTGTCAAGCCAGTAGTAACGCAAAGGGATGATTCAAATGCGAGAGGAACGATCTCATTCACAAAATAGCAGCTCTACAGAAAGCCTCAGTGAAAAAGTCCTGAGAGACCTGAGGATGAACTCGTGCTCTTCTGGGTGAACAGAAATAGTGTGGTGTTTTGTTATACAGTCAACCCCCAAACATTTGCGGCTCGGAAAATTTGCAGGTTCTCATTTGAAACCTCTCATTTGAAAGTTGCGGATTATCTTAAGATTCGCGGGAAACCGCAGCGGGGCCGAATGTTTAGGAACAATAGAAATAACATTCTTTGTTTTGACAAAAACTAAATTTTAGAAACATTTGTAAAACTCTATTGTATTAAAGTGACATAATGTCTGCCGGGGTGCCTCCAAAATCCGCAGATTTTCAGAACTCGTGGGGGTCTTAGAATGTAACCCTGGGGGGTTCCGGT
Organism: Silurus asotus; assembly: GCA_024362625.1. Taxonomy (NCBI): domain Eukaryota; kingdom Metazoa; phylum Chordata; class Actinopteri; order Siluriformes; family Siluridae; genus Silurus; species Silurus asotus. Next base: position 485,124 of record MU558737.1, on the reverse strand, counting down.
ATTAGTATTTGACGCATCAGTAATACCAGCAACAATAGTAGTAGATTAATAGTAGTGGGAGATTCAAGGAGAAAAGTGTCTTCCATTATCTTCTCATTCTCTCTCTACTTCTCTCTCTTTCTCTTCCTCTCGGTCGAGTTAAACATGCTCCCGAGGTATCGTTCTTCACTTTTGGATCATTCCCGACGCCCTACCCATGGATTGGGTTATTTTCTGAGACACTCTATGCAGCTGGAGAGGGTTCCACATCAACAGCCTAAATAATAGTCCATTACAATGGCTCTGGACTGCACGTTGACTTTACTGAACAGCATCAACTCAGAAACCTAAAATGAATAAGGACTTTTGGTGATGAGGATGAGAATGGGTTCCCCTTTGAGACCGGTTCCTCTCAAGGTTTCTTCCTCATGCTATCTTAGGGACATTTTTCTTGCCACAGTCTTTGAAATTAGAGGGCTGGGGTCCAAATAGGAGTGTTTTCTCACAATAATAAAAGCAGTTTGTAGGATGTGCAAGACTGTGTGAGTTATTAATGGGCCAGAAATCAATTTTTTGCAGGTTTAATTTGAGGCATAAAATATTAATTTACAGCACATCAAAAAAGTGTCAAAAAGCACAGGAATTGAGCGGTGAATGACTGGAGGAAAGTTCCGTGGAGTCCAAATTAGACATCTTTGGCTCTAACAGACGAAGATGGAGAACATGTTAGCAGACGTCCTCACCCTTCCAGTCAGCCATAGAGGTGGAAGCTTGATCATTTGGGGTTGGTCTGGAGCAGGGAAGGTTGGAGACTTGTTCCGAAATATGAAAGAAATCCTGAACCAACATGGCTGCCATTCCATACTTCAACACCGTGCAATTCCATCTGGATTGCGGCTCAACGGAGCCAACTTCACCGTAGAACAAGACGCTGAGACGAAGGCTGAGCTCTCGTTGTTTGAGCTTTATTTAGAGACAAAATTGTCCTCTGTAGTGCTATCTGTAGTATCATAGAATGTCCTGCCCAGTCACTGCTCAGAAATCCTATTGAACTACTCTGGGATGAACTGGATTATAAAAAATCTCCAACTAGTGCAGAAGACCTTTTGGCAAGCTTTACAAAAAGTATTTCAGCAGAACGTTTGGAGAAACGAAATGTCTGGATATCGAGAGCGTATAAAGCTGTTCATCATGCTAAGGGATGATTTCTCACTGAAAAGAATGTGAAACGTTTGGACATTTACATATTTGTTTGAAATCACCATATCGTAAAAGATTTGTTGCATAGAAACGAAAGGAAAATGCGTATTTCAAAAACTGTAAGACTCCAGACTTGTATATGATCGAGAAGAAAGAGAAACGTTGGTCCTGCCTGCATCTTGCTCATAATGATGCTTTTGTATTTATTTTACGTTAATATGTTAATATTTCGACATTTTAAGCGTTTCAAATAAACAGCGACTCGTTTCCCGTCTGCTTTTATAGTGCTGATGATGCAGACTCGTTCTCTCGGTAAACTAGTTCATGCTTGTTGCCTGAGGAGCCTTCATTTATTTTTTGTGTGCGTTCCCGTGTGTCTGCAGAAGTGAAACAGATGGACAAGATGATGTATTGAGGCACTAGCTCACTCTTCATATTCAGGCATATTGTCTGGCGAGTGACTTGCAGCTTTATCCAACCTGTAGATAAAAAAACCACAAAAAAACACTTTGCTCAGTCTGACACTCATAAAAAATCGCCCCCTTGAAGCCATACGACAGGCTGGATATATTCCTCTTTATTACAAAAGTTTTTTTTTTTTCCTGCCTAAACAATATTAATAAGCTCACACGAAGAGGTCTGGACATTACACCAAATTCAGAATCGTCTGCTCAGGGGGGAGAAGAAAAAATCTCTCGTCTATATTCCCTTCACGAAGGTCGTCCAGACAGTGAAATAAACGTGCTCCCTTATAATAAAACGTTAGTCTTTTCGTCCTTAACCCCCGGTTCGTGATTCGCATGCCGCTCTAATAGAATTAGTCTTGATTATTCATGGGAAATGCGCCGCTGTCTCTCCCAGCTGTACATTTTCACAGATCAGGGCAAATTTCTGCCCTTAATTCTTCCCCCGAATGCCCAATGAATGATTCCCTGATGAGCCAAATTGCACTTTTCTCCTTCTCTCTGTACCTAAAGCCATTACTATGCACCATTTTTTACCTCCAAATGGTCTTTCCGGTACAACAACGAGGCTGCTTTGTAATGCTTTAAGACCAGAACACTTTCCATGCGAGAGCAGGAATTCGTCTCCGGCAATAAAACCGGCGCTGGTTTTATAGATTCGACTCACTTTTGAAGGGATGTCATTTTTCTTGAACTCAGCTGCGTATTACTGCGAACGTCAGACCGACGGCTTTGTTGAGAAGCAGCCGACTAAAATCGGTCAGAAAGTGGCCGGGGTTCGGGAGTCGAACCGCATCAATCTTAAATTGGGATTTTTACTCCCGGAATCCTGCACATGCGTACGAGTATAACTAGCTCGTTCGGCTTCGAGCGCAGCGCTGTCATTAGTACCAGGATAGCCTCCTTTGTATTGCATACATTCACAGAATTAACGGGATTAGCTTCCTGAATTATTGATTTTGAATTGAAAGCCGAATAGAAAGTGGTGTCGAGTTACTCTGTATTATGCATAATGCTGCTTTATATCGTCCGTATGGAAGCTTTTATATCCTATTCGATTATATCGCCAGCTAGCTGTAAGCATTGTGATGGCAAAAAATTATATATATATATATATATATATATATATTATTTTTTATTTTGCTCATTTATGTTCCAAAACAAGTGTCTTTTTTTTTACACCGTCTACAGCAGGGGCCCCAAATCTTTTTCTGTGAGGGCCACAGAATTTTTTTCTTTCTTTATCAATCCAAAAATAATTTCCTCCCGTCTTCTGGGAAGATGTTGCACTAGATTTTAGAGTGTGCTTATGGATATTTGTGTTTATCAGCCACAAGTGTGTCAGCGTTCCAATTCATCACAAAGGTGTTCAGAGCTCTATAGCAGCAAGATCTTCCTCTCAAAGAATGTAAACCAGATCTTCAAGGAGCTCACTTTGTGCACATCGCCATGCTGGAACAGGTTTTGGGTTTCCAAGTTCAAGTGAATGTAAAATCTTAATATAGCACATCTAAAGACGTCCTGTACAAGTGAGTGCCTCCAGTTTTGTGGTAACCGTTTGGAAAAGAGCCACATATAGCAGGAAAGGTCAGGTGTCCCAATACTTTTGGAAATATAGTGTAGATATATAGTCTTATAAAAGAGCATTATTACTGTAATAATGATTTTTTTTTTATATTTATTGCTATTGAAAACTGCCGATAGCTACTGTAGGTCGGATCGTACCTGCCGTTAACCGAAAAGCAACCATTTTAAAAAATGGATACTAGATTAAAAATCGAAAACTCCGCGAAAAAAGGGTAGTGAACGTTATTACAAAAATTAAAGCATTACTGAATCATTAAAATGTGCAAAGGGAAACAAATATACATTTATTTAAGTGGCATCAGCGATTCTCCCCTAGAGGCCGTTCTCGTAATGACAGCGGACCGGACTATCAGCAGTCAACTATTGGTGTCAGAATCGCAATCAGGTTTATTGGCCAAGTGTGTTGGTTTCAGGTGTTAGTGACTCTCAAAGTACAGACAAAAATAACACTATACATTCAGCTTGGACTATACAAGACAAAAAGAGACAAGACAAGAAAAAAAAAACAGACTATACGACTATAGAAATTAAGTGTCTTGACCTGTATTAATAACTGAGGGAAATCTTAGTTTGGAAAACCGGCATTTATTATCAAATACTGATATGATATGAGTAAAACATATATTTGAAATACAGTTTTCTAAATAAAGCTTGTCGTCCAATCGAGTTTGCACTCCCTCCTCTCACGCAGTGTTTTCAGGAAAGTCATGCTTTCGACAAGGATTCATGTTGATGACTGAATGAATGAATAGTAGTTTTGTGACAATAATGCTGCTGTTTGCGATTGTTCCTAACTTTTGAATCCGTCCTGTTGTTATGCATCTTCATAAGATGCATGCGGTGGAAGCTCAAACCGTGATCAGGACAAAACCGGGCCGAAACGGAATTGCAGGATTTTGTAGCTGCATATTTTTTCTGCTGGGAGGATTTAAAAAAAAAAAACTAAAGAAATCGCCAATGTCTTTCAGTGAACATCCTAAGGGGTCTATGCACCATCATGTTCCGTGTCCCCCCGTGTGTGCTCCTGCATTCTGCTGACTGAAATCCCACAGTGTGCACATTAATAAGCCTGACGCTGAGCCTTGTGAGGGTTGCGCCGTCACTGTTCAGACTACAACCGAATCTCTTTTCAGCATTGGCTTCATCACGAAGGGGAGGATGCTACTCCTCCCCTCTCTTTTCTTTTTTTTTTTTTCTTTTCCTCCCTCCTTATTTTCCTTCCCTTTTTCTCTCTCTCTCTCTCTCTCTCTCTCTCTCTCTCTCCATCTCTTTCTCTCTGAAACTCCCAGTCAGTGTCGTGTTGCTTCCAGGGGAACGGCAGCTCCGAATCCAAACACTAGTGGACAGGATGCTGTTTTAAAGCGAGCACACACAGAGAGAGAGAGAGAGAGAGAGAGAGAGAGAGACGCATCAGCGCGTGCTCGGTCAACTGCCTTCGCTCTTCCTACACGTTCTCTCCACTGCTCTTCTTCTTTTTTTTTTCTTCACCCCGTCTTTGCTCTCAGTTTTGAGGGGACCTGAAGCTTTCTGTTTTCCGTTCATCTCTGGTGAATCGTGAAGCTCGTTGAGGAGATGATCGGGGTAAACAGCGTTCAGGGCACCGGGAAGGTGCGCATGCGGGCCGGCGGTTCGGTCAAGTACAGCAGGGAGGAGTCGGTCCGGCGGCAGCCCCAGCACCGCTCCAAATCCCTGAAAATGTCCAACTCGACCGAATTCACCAGCGTGCAGCCGAAGAAGGACAAGGTAAAAAAAAAAAGGAAAGGGATGAAAGAGCGAGGTTTGCTTGTTTTTCTGAGTGGCTGCAGTTTTGAGGATGTAGATTTGATGTCTCTGTCACCAGTCGCTGATGATCACATGTTGCTACCTGTCTATTTATTTATTTGTTTGTAATTTGCTGGAATGTGGTTTTATCACTGCACTTTCCTCTCTGAGTGAAATGTAACCTTCAAGCAGCGACCGTCTCAAGTTTGATGGATGGCTCTGACTGTGACTCTTTCTCTTTTTTTCTTTTCTTTCCTATCTGGCTGAAAAAGGGGGAACCGGATCGATGTGTTCATGTTTGTCTGCCACCTTGTTTTCTGAAGGCATTCCTAACCATCTTCGATGCCCCCCCGCCCCCCCAGCGACCGTCTCAAGTTTGATGGATGGCTCTGACTGTGACTCTTTCTCTTTTTTTCTTTTCTTTCCTATCTGGCTGAAAAAGGGGGAACCGGATCGATGTGTTCATGTTTGTCTGCCACCTTGTTTTCTGAAGGCATTCCTAACCATCTCCGATGCCCCCCCGCCCCCCGCCAGCTTTCCCTGTTCAGTCTTTACGGCGGCATCAGACGCGAAATATTTTTTCGAACACATACCACGTTCTCCTGTTCCCCACTCATCCTCCCACTCCTTCTGCAACACAACACCTCCGCTTGCTCTTAGTGCCACTAAGCGTGTTTCCTTCTACACTTCGTGTCCCAGTGCGACGGCTTCGAGCTGTGACTTATACAAACAATTGTGCATGGGTATATGATGGTGTGGGGGATGGGGGGGGGGGGGTGTTGAACAGAACTGCTTGTGTTTATAAACAAACAAGTCTTTTTTTCCTTTTAATTCTTTATATTATTATTTTTTTTTTTTTATAAGGGAATTTCCAGGACTCGGAGCAAATCTTTCAAATTTTTTATTCTAATGGCGGGTCCCG